>JAOBYE010136668.1:0-18815 GCA_025403585.1 Parazoanthus swiftii | reverse complement strand
ACCAATCCTCTAACCCAAACCAATTCTCTAACCCAAACCAACCCTCTGACCCAAACCAACCCTCTAACCCAAACCAACCCTCTAACACAAACTATTACCCTCTAACCCAAACCAACCCTCTAACCCAAACAATAACCAACTAACCAAAACCGTTACTTTCTAACCAAAACCAACCCTCTAACCCAAATCAATCCTCTAACCCAAATCAATTCTATAACCCAAACCAATCCTCTAACCCAAACAACCCTCTAACACAAACCAATCCTCTAGCCCAAACCAACCCTCTAACTCAAACCAATCCTCTAACCCAAACCAATCCTCTAACCCAAACCAATCCTCTAACTCAAACCAATCCTCTAAGCCAAACCAACCCTCTGACCCAAACCAACCCTCTAACCCAAACCAACCCTTTAACCCAAACCAATCCTCTAACCCAAACCAACCCTCTGACTCAAACCAACCCTCTAACCCAAACCAACCCTCTAACCATTACCCTTTAACCCAAACCAACCCTCTAACCCAAATCAACCCTCTAACCCAAACCATTACCCTCTAAACCAAACCAACCCTCTAACCCAAACCAATCCTTTAACCCAAACCAATCCTCTAACCCAAACCACTTCTCTAACCCAAACCAACCCTCTGACCCAAACCAACCCTCTAACCCAAACCAACCCTCTAACACAAACCATTACCCTCTAACCCAAACCAACCCTCTAACCCAAACCAATCCTCTAACCCAAACCAATCCTCTAACCCAAACAACTCTCTAACCCAAACCAATCCTCTAATCCAAACCAATCCTCTAACCCAAACCAATCCTCTAACCAACCCTTTAACCCAAACCAACCCTCTAACCCAAACCAACCCTCTAACCCAAACCAACCCTCTAACCCAAACTAAACCTCTAACCTGAACCAAACCTCTAAATCCAAACCATTACTCTCTAACTCTAACCAACCTATATATAGTAACCCAAACCTGAACCCTCTAATTTAAACCAATCCAGTCTAATCGAAACCAACCTGCTGAAACCAAAACCAACCCTCTAAGCCAAACTAACTTGCATGTACTAACCTAAACCAGCCTTCTGACCCATGGATGATACGAACCTGCTTACATCTACCAGCCTGCTAACCATAAACAAACTGCTCTCCTTAACCAACTTGCAATTTGCTAACACTAATGCCTATTAAAGTGCTTCAAAATATTACATTTCTGAGTGCCACTGTAATGTATCTTTTCTGTTGACTGCACAGTCATGTAACAATATTTGATAAGAAAAAAATAGAAAAGGATTGTAAACAGTAAAAAACCTTACCACAAAGATGAAACGAGCTCTTTCTAAGAATTTTCAATTCCATTTGGTCACCATCATGGTTGTAGCAGCTGCCTGTTAACTTGACCTCAGGGGGAACCTTCTGGAGGGCCTTTCCTGTGCCGTAAGAGCACAACAGAGGGTTGTTTTCGAGGTTGCTATGGTATTATATAAAACAAAACAAACATGTATCATAAATATCATTGATTACAGAGGTTAACTCTGATATGCTTGGATGGAATCAGAGACAACTGGAGAAACTAAGATGGAAAAAGTAAAGTGTGTGGGAATCAAACCCTTTAAAGACCATCGGTTGCCTGAGCTCTCCAACTATTTCAGCTACCATGGCAGATGTACAGTAAAACAAGACCAACTCAAGATAGGTTTAAAGTACAGAATGAGGTTTCAGGTAAGTAATATTTTTTATATCTTCTGAAAATTGTGAGGTCAGTCCGATCCGAGTACTTCTAAGTATTTTGAGACAGATCCGGGTCAATCCGGGTTGATCCGAACCCCGGACTCGTAGCCCTGTCAGACTATGTCCCTGCCTGAAACAGATATACCTTCCAACTGAAGTGTGTTCTATCATGTTTCCAGCGTCATTTTTATATAGTTTGATAAATGTTTTAAACAGTGCATTACAGCAGAATTGGTAAAATGATCAATTAGTAGCAGTAATCACACTATTTCGAATTAGTTTGGAATTAATTTGCACGAGAGTGTTTTTCAAAGTTCGTCGTAATAGACCAGTTTCGAATTCTCAGTTACCGCTGACTACAATGACCACAGACTCACTTCTACAGGGTTAGCCTCGGCCTAATGTTAAATATTCATAAATACCAATGAAGATATGAGTTATTCACAGTTCTTTGTATTGTTGGAGGCTCGGACTTCTAATCGTTCTCGCTGGTATTTGTATATTCAAGACCAAGTCGAGACTAATCCTGCAGAAATGGGTCTGTGGTCATTGTAGTCAGCGGTAACTGGCAATTCGAAACTGGTCTATTGTGTCAGCCTGGAGGGCGAGCGCAAGTTGATAAATTTGAAAAACAGTCAAGTGCATAATAAGACCACGTAAAAAAAAATTGTTAGTTTCCCGTTCCCGCCTCCTTTTTGCCTGCCCGCTCCTTTTTTATTATTTAATATTTTTATTTATATCTAAAGACCTTCCAGAAAAATGTAAAATATATACCTTGGTGAAAACCCGCTTCACTCAAAATACAGAATTTGATACTTGATGCGTAGCCATAAATGTAACAGATACTCAATATGTGTGCGGAACACCGACGTAGAGTTTTTCGTACCGTTTGAACAAAATAACATTGAGTTCTCTGTAGAATTTGTTGCAGTCCGTCTACTGTAACTTCACTTTGGGTTAGAGTTTTGACGTTTTTGTCTCATATGCTGCATATTTATCATTTCGAAGTTTGTTTTCAACGAATTGTATTTGAAATTTTCCTTCATTGTTGTCATTGAATCTGTCGTATTTTGATTGGTTAGTTGACTTTCTATTGTTTCTCATACAATTGAGTTTGTAATTCCACAGAATCACACATTTTTGTACAGAATTACAATGTAATTGCACTGCTCTCAGCCAATCGGAATCGAGTAATTTTTTCATGTATATGATTTAAAAACGTAATTGCACAGAATTACAAATTTTTGCACAGAACTACACTTTTTTTGCACATAACTACAATGTAATTGCACTGCTCTTAGCCAATCAAAATCAAGTAATTATTTCATGTATATGATTAAAAGTTGTACAACAGGAAGACAAGGTATCCAGCCGCTGTTCTGGAATGAGCCTGCGTTCTCTACCTTACTTGCTTTCTGGGATGAGCCAATTAAAACCGGGGAGCCAACAAGGTGCGTCAAATTAAACAAAATTTAACAGTCGACTGTCTCTAGTATATTCCGGTTTTGATAGTTATTGTCATCCAATCTCAAACCATGCCGCGGAACGGTGGACAACACGTCTCCCTCGGGTTTAGTTTGTATCGGTAACTAAACGCGTAAACACGACGCGTGACAGAGTACTTCATAACCTTGTGACAGACGTTTTACATCAACGATACTGAATACTCACAGTGTCTGCAGAGACTTCAGCCCACGGAATGTACCCTCCGATATGTGGGATATGTTATTGCTTTTCAGGTCGCTACCAAAAGTAAAAAAGATTGTGGTTAGTGACAAAAACAAGAAAGACGTTCTTACTTTTGAAAATAAGCCAATTTTGAGACGTCAGTGGGATTAGATAAAAAAGCGAATCGGATAAAGCGGTAGATCAGAACGACAGAAGGGCCACTGGGTGGTTACACTTACTACCAGGCTCAAACAAACAACTCACGTTTGGAAAACGTGCAAGTTAGAAGACAAGTTAAACTGAAAAAGAAGAAACTACATGAAGCGAAGATAAGAGTACTATTGAGTATCTAAATCAGGGACGCTTACACTCCAGTCCTATGCACTACCTTTCGTAGTTCTTTGATTATTTCAGGTAACAGTTCTTAGTCATGGTTACCTCGAAGAAGTGTGCTACGACGCAAAAACCGTTTAGGTAGTCATGCAGATTGCTTCCTCTTTACAAATAAAAGTTCGCAGGTTAAACTCAATACTTACAGGAAAGTCAATAAAGTTAGGTTCGAAAACACCCCGCTTGGAAGCGATGAGATTCGATTGTGACTCAGCAACCTAGTGTCATGAAAATAAAAGACAACGTAAGTAGACTACTAAAGTGTACCGAAACAAAAAAACATTTGGGCGTATTTTTAAAAACAAATAAATTGCTGCTGGTTATATAGAGGTTAAAATATGTACGACAATAATGGTACAATGACATTAAACAATCAATTAACAAGAGGCTATATGAATAGTCTTACTCGGGCCACATCGATTAATGTCCTTCTAAGAAGCTGAACATACTTCGGTGATTGTGATAATAATGCGTAATTTCGTAAAAATGACAATCACTTTATCATGACATTGAAGCAACTGAAGAGCAACCTTGTATACTAAATCATAGTATATCACAGTGAACTTGGCCAATTGCAATACACATGGCTTAACTTCTGTGTAGCACTAAATATGTCAAAATTACAATGATCACAGGTCATGATCAGCAATGTGGTCTGATTATTAAAACCTTCAGTTACCCTTGAGAGTGTGTAAATAACAACCTGTACTGTACAGTGAAAGTACAAATAAATTTAAAAACTTCGAGGTGCTTATAAGCAGCGTCTTTTTATATAATTTAAATTATGGTATCTTTTAGAAACTCAGTTTTGATTTTGAAGAAAAAATGACACATTTACTTCGCAAACTATTAATGGCAATGTAGTCATGATAAAGTGCAGTAAAATAACTCATTTTACTCTCAGAGCTCTACTATCATATCTAGTTTAGAATCCCTAAAACCCCAACTGGCATAATTATTATCCTGCTATTCCAAAAACATAATCATGCTAATATTATTTGCTCTAATGAATGAAGCATTTAGTTATTTCGCTGATTATTTTAAATTTTTCACAGTGAGATTTATGCAATTCTCAAGAAAAAAAGCAAAACAGTGCAAGTAGTAATGTTACAAAAGCTATTGAAAAAGCAGACCCATGCATGTTCATTTTATCATTTCAGAGAGGTCTCGTGAGTTCACTTAGTGTCTGACAGTTTGTAATAAAGTTATAGAAAAAAAAAAACAGAACAGTCAGGGTTTCATAAAATTGTAAAAACAAATGATTTCATTTTACTGCCAGCAAATTTAATGCCTCGATATAATAACTGCATGGGAATTAAAAGAATTTGTGGAATTTGACACTGAAAGACACTGCAACAGAGTTTATGTACAATCTCCAATAACATAATTTGACAAAGTTCTCCTTTATACACTTTTTTATAAGAACCTTTTTTGGGGGGCCGAGCCTGAATGTTCTTTTTAAAAATATCTATGGGATTCTTACTTATATCAGTTAGTACACGTAAGGAGATGTTAACATCCAAACTAGCTGGAAGGGGAAATTAGCACCAATTACTTTTGCTCTGTCAGATCTGACACCGTTTATCTAAAGACATATTCCCTGCAGCGATTTCAATTTGTTATACAATGTAATTGCAATCAATTTTATATGCAATGAACATTAGCTGTAACACATACATTAAGCTATTTGGTTTGCAGCTCAAAGATACAAAATAACACTGAAGAAAAGAATTATTTCCACTATTATTTAACTAAAAAAAAATACGTACACTAAATACTCTAAAGCATTTGTTTGTAAAGTTTTGTAATATTTCATATATATCTTAGTTTGATGAATTAAGCTAAAAACATAATCAATTGCAAACATTTTTTAATGGTACGGATGCAACAAAAAATCACTGAATTTTAGCTTAATTTAACTAAAACTACTTAGTTTCTGTTTTCATATTAAAAAGCAAACGTTGAAACAGATAAAGGAAAACAGAGCTGGTTAGTTAGAAAAAACCAGACCGGCAGACGTACGCAGGACTTAAAGGCAGAACCGAGGTAGATCAGAGAAAAGATTTCTGTTCTGGTGTAATCTCTGGCTAAATAATAAGACTGAGGCGTGTTTGACTTGGTTAAGGTCCAGCGTGTTCTGTGGAAAAGTTGTAATATTGCAAAAAGTAGTTTTTCCACTGCATGGTATACTTACACGTCAGTCGCTCCAGTAGGAAGAACAGGAATAGTGGTGATACCTTTCATTGCGCAGTTTATACGCTCTTTGTTAGCAGGGATTGGACCCACACAGTCGTAACTCTCCGTCACAGCCACACACAGCAGCAAAATCACTGTAAGGATTGACATGATGGAACCTGAAAGACAACTAGAAGCGCAACAGATATATCAGCATCAAATTTTTAATGAATGAAAGTTTTACATTGAGAAAGCGCATTAGTACAGTTGGTTGTCGCTCGTCCTGAGTTGGAGGAAGATGCTCATCAATTCCCACGAGTTGGCATGCTGATATGGGAGCGTTTCCTCCGTGGCAAATGTTTGACTAATTTTACATAAATTTCTTTATAAAACTTAGGGTTACTCGATTTAACTTTTTGACATGCACGCAGTTGTTTAATCTCTTTTAGCTTTCTTTGGAATTCTGATGTAGGTTTTTTTTCGTTGTATGATATTTCTTTTGTAAAGTAATCAACCGGTCATTAAACATAAAGAGCTTGTTAAAAGGTTAGATATTTTTTTCGAACAATAAACCCATATCCAGCGGATAAAACTTGCTTGTTGTCCATCAAAATTAAGAACGCGCAAATTTTGTCCGCTGGATGAAGTTATCCACCCGGTTGAACAACCACGCCCTTGTATATAAAGTTTATTGGTATCACGGGTTTTCAGCCAATCAGAGCGGGTGCACTGTTTTGTAACACAATTATTGTCGCTAGCTTGTACGAAACTGTGAAAAATCTGGCTCCGGTCGTTCATGCAGTTTAAAGGGATAAGACAGCTCTCTAGTAACTGGATAAACCTTTATTCAGCGGGAGAAACAAGCAAAGCGTGTAACACTTCTAAATCTACTAGAAGATAACAACTCGCATAGACGATAGTGCATGCTATCCATTGAATAAACCTTTTTTTAGTGGGACAAGTAACCTAAACATGTAGACGTGGTCTATTCTATGAGTCAATGGGTCCTTAGTTTTTGAGTCATGAGTCCAAGAAAAGAGATAAATATGTGCATATCAGATATAAAAAACGAGTGGAAACCCAAAAAGATGATGTAAAATCATAACTAAAACATAACAATTATTATGTCTTGGCTGATAGCGGGCAAGCAGTTAAAGATCCAGTACGTGTCGACATACATGAATACATGTACATCACGTAGAAACCAGGCCACATCAACCGGCCATGTTGTTTTCTTTTGGCATTGCACGAGCAGAGTCATAGATTTCCGATATCTCTTATGCAATGTGCATATCATCCCAATTATCATTCCGCGATTACACTTTCAAGTTCTGTCCGCGTCTCGCCAGAGTACGCTAATTATAAAAGCTAGTTTGCGCGGGAGGGTTCTGCCTTCTCGATACCAATGCCAACGACGAAACTGAAAGATTCTCGTCGTTTTCAAGTATTACAACAAGTTGTTATGATAAATATCCTAATATGTTTGGTTTTGCCAAGCTACTAGTAATACATTCTACTCAACGAGTCTCCACTACACTGGCTGTATAGCGCCTCGTTAAGGTACATGTACGTTGATTTCATTCAAGGCATTTGTACCCTGCAAAGACAAACCGTATAAAGTCTTGTAATACCCCTTGCGACGTTGTGTGAGACCGGGGCTCCTAAGCACTGGATAGGAAATCTTTTACTTTAAACATTTGACCCATGACTCATTGACTCATGACTCATAGAATTCTTGACTCATAGAAAAGTTACACTCCCGCCTCCAATTTTCTTAAGTCGCCCGGCTTCAAGATTCCTTAACCGCGAACGTTACTAAAACCGGGAACGGTCAGAATGAGTTTGGAGGTGTGAGAGTATACAAGTTCTTCAATGCTTGGGGACTTGAAGAGTTAAAAATGTCAAGCATCGTTGCAGATACTACTGTAAACGTTGACCGTTCCCTAACTAACCGGCTTCAGGTTTTAGTAACGTCCTTCCCTAATTCGCATTTACTAGCCCTTTCTTGCCAGAAGGCTTGCAGCAAGTTAAGGTGAGTTTTCCCCCGGAGCAGGTCGATGCAACGTTTTTTAAAACTTAAAAGTACAAGTTGAGCTCGATCAATATTCTGACAACAAAGAAAGAGGAATTCGTTTGACCCAAGTATGGAGACTACTTACCTTAACAAGTTGGCATACAGCAAGAAGGTTTGTAACGGTAATGGAGCTACTCGGCTTCAAACAAACTCTAACCAGTTTGCATTTCCTGATAGTGATATGAGTGATACTAAAAACTTTCAAATTTTGTTGACAAAACAAACTCAAGTGACGTTTGAGATTAACATCTATTAATTAAGGAAGCGAAGCCATTAATTGACTTTAATAGAAACATGAAGGTTTCTAGGTCTTCTAATACTTCTTCAGATTTATTAGCCGGCCGTTTTAGAATTTTTTATCCAATTATGTACTAATAGGCCCCCTTTCTGCACTCCAGCAACCCAAGCACTGGATTCGTGTATGCACAGTTAATGTTGTAGGATTCACAGTAGTCGAATTGATTTGTTGCCTATGAAATAACACAAGTAAAGTATGCTTAGCTTGGATTGGACGACCAATACAGTTCAATGAACGATCAATGGTGCTGTCGGCAACAAGATGCATAAGATCGTTTTCTGATTTTTAAAATGGGACCTCAAAGCCAAGGCAAAACAATAAATGACAAGTGATAATGTTCATGATATAGTCTGTTTGTTCTTGCTCTCACCAGTTCAGATCATTAAGTTTTTGTTCAGAACAAATTAAAAAAATTAAGTTTCTTAATCTTCGTGATCCCAGAAATCGAGTGCATAGAGTGTGAGAGGAAACCAAACATTTATGAAATAGGAAATTACAAAGATCATCCTGAAACACACGTCGCTTTGAATGTTCAGAGATGTTGAGCTAAATATCCAGTGTTTTACCACCCCGTGCGTGTTTCCCGCACAACAACATGCGACTCATAAATGAAACTTAAACATGATCCATTTTACACTGAAAAGTTGCTATTACGTCTCTTCAAAATACCAAATAGACGGCGGACATTTCACGAGTGCTCATATAAATTTGTCCAAAGGGATATATAGTTTGCACTGGTAAAAACTTTGGTTGAAGTTGAGGGGGTGACGGGGGTCGGGTTAGGATTTGTTTTTGACATGGAAGCGTTATTTTCCAGAAATTTACCAACAGAGTTAAAGACTAATGTAACAAGTTTGAGTATTTCATGCTTTCGGAGTTTCTCCATTCCAGATTGAAAACCCCATGTCTATCCCAACAAAAGCGGTTCTGTTTTTAGATAGAACTAGAATGCTTTAGATTTTAGGTTTCTAGACAAGTTTAAAGAGATTGCAGGGAATCATATCTCTCAGGTTATACGCGGTTTTGAAACCGAGTTTTAAACGATCGTGATGAGAGCTTGACGCTCCGAACAATGCAGTGGCCCGCACGTAACTAACCTCCGAAGCAGCCGCATTATTAGCCGATTTCCGAGGGGCCCGCTACGAAGGAAATAAGGCGGCTGCTTTGGAGGCTAGCACATAACCACCCGTCGAGAGAGCAAAAACGTTTGGTGTATTTTGATAAAATTCACAGCAGCATGCTAAATTGATTTCCGCTGTCACGAAAGATTATAGTTTTAAGGTACAACCAAAACATCAAGAAGTCAGCTATAACAATACCTTTTATAGATACCGATTTCTATACTCAGCGTCAGATTTAGTCGATAAAAAAGCCAAACTCCCTTGCGTACGTGGGGTACACTTCTAAAATGTAAATAATGATTTGACAGCGCAGGATGTACACTATCACAAAAAACATTTTACTAAGAATGATTTAAATCTGAGAAGCCTTACCAATAAAAGTTGCATATTTCTTAAAATTTGTAAAAAACATCATAAAACGAAAGGTTGGTGTTCAGCGCCGTGATCAAATGTAACGCTATCAGTGAGGTTCAAATATGGAATGAACAACCATACCATGTAAACACGTTTTCTGACTACAAAAAGAAACTTCGAAGTGACATTTATAACTTGTAAACAAGTAATTTGCATGGATGTCGCTGGTGATTTCTTCAAGATTTAATTTGTTTATTCTTGTTCCCACTAGTTCAGATCACACGATTGGTTCAGAACAATATAATATCATTCCTAATGTCTGAAACCCCAGAAATTGAGTGCACACCAGTGTGAGAGGAAATCAAACATTTAGAAAAGGAAATAACGAGATCTCACTGAAACACTCGTCGCTATGCATATTCAGAACTGATTTGCAAAATATCCGATAGTTTATCACTTTGCTAATGTTTAATTTCCCGCAAACTATCATGCGAACATAAAGTGGAACCAGAATTAATAAAATTAAAAAAAAGTTACTACTATATATCCCTACGAAGCACCCGAATAAACGACTAACTAGCAATCACAGTTTTGATTTTAATTAAAATTTTTTGGCTTGAGCTGATCCTCGATTTACATCGTTTGCATAACTATCAAGCAACTAAAACACGATAATCAGCATCAGTCAATTTACCCCCTTTTTTAAGAACCAGTAAAATTTTGCTCAGACGCAATGTTCTTATTTTTTGGCAATTTTAGCCTCAAAATGGCTATGTTTTCCGTAGGGGGCTTAACTCGCCTAAGATTCAGTAATTAGAAGCATTTGTGCACTGTTTGACTAGAAATAAGAAGTGCCTTCTGCAAGACAAACTGTTTATAAAATGCCATGGGTGCGTTATAGGAGAGCTGAGTACTGTAGGACTACTCTAGCTAGCTCAACATTTTATACTTGCGTGAGTTTTTGACTGAGCCTCCGAATGGTCGCATGTTTTCGTAGAATATAATTTGAAAGACGCCGTATTTTAGTTTTTGTCTGGCTTTCCCTAAAGTATCTTTTTCTATCCAAATGAATTTTGAAAAGTGATCCGGATGCCTAAGTCAGTTAAGGGATCTCCCAAGCTATCATTTGTACTCAGAGTTTCAAACATGGCATCTTCACACACAAAAATCGAGTAAATACAATAGGTCTGTATCCAGAAATACGTATCTTCTCTCGGGTCACCGTGCTGTTTTATCTTTGAAGCTCCAATGTTTGTTTTGCCACTTTTTCGTCTATTTTTTTGCAAGGTTCGGCGAAGGAGGGAGTTTCGATTTGGCCTGTTTTGATGGTCGCTCCTTCTGTCCTGCTTGATTTGCTTGGTCAGTCCTAACTTCGGTAAAAGCGGGAAAAAACTTTGAACGGCCCTGATAAAGCCAAAGGGCGAAACCAAACATTCCGCAAGATGACAGCCTCGCTTTAATGCTGACCTGGCCCAACGTAGATCACGCCGATCTTGTGGGTATCGTACGGAGGAATCCGGTCAAGAACTTTGACGGCTCGTTCCACGAGTTTTTGTGGCAAAACAGCGTTTGTGTACCTACTTCGGGGGGAACAAACTAATCTTGTGCCGACTCGTCCAGACTTTCAGGCCTAGACCTTCCTGCGTATGTTCATCAGTTAAAAATATAAACAGTTAAAAACGGTTAAAAATCTAGAAATATAATGAGCTAGCTTTTGACAAAGTCTAGTATTTATACTACATGTATGCTTAACTTAATTTACATTACTATTACATTACATATTACACTTCTAAGTAGTGCTATTAAGTTTAAGCAATTATTGTGATACTAGTAAATACAATGTAATTTGCCTGGCAAGTAAGTTACACTCAGCTATTGTAATTAATGCGTTTTTTTGATCTGAATTCGCACAGTTTGTTAAGCCCAAAAGGCTGCAATGTGCGCAGTTGTGCCGCCCAGTAAGCCTCCCGCGTGAGTAAAACTTCATCTAAATCTCCGAAAGTATTTACTATTCCTTCGATAACAATAAAATTGAAATCCGAAAGAGTGTGAGGAACTTTGTTATAATGAATGGCCAGCTCGCACGATTTTTTGTTCCTTTTTATGTCGGGCTTGTGGTTTCTAAACATGACTTTAAAAGGGTTCGAAGTTGAGCCAACATATTGTACTTTGCATTTGTTGCAAGAAGCTAAGAAGATTATTCCCGCTGAATTACAACCAAGATTTTGTTTGATCTTGTATGTGCGGCCTGTCGCGAAACTCGAAAATTCATTCGCTTCTACCAAATAATTAATGCAAAGATCACATCTTTTGCTGCATTTAAAACAACAGCAGTTACATGTATGCACTGGTTCACTGCTTTGGCTTCTTTTGAATTTGGAAGGTGCAAGGATGTCTTAAATTAAAACTTTGGAACTTGTCAAAGACAGTGCTGAGTTGTGTTATGTATGCTCATACCATTTGAGAATAGCGTCGTTGAAAGTTGTCGAAGATCTGAAATAAGCAACCCTCGCGAAAGTAAAAGCCCTCCAAAACAATCTACATCAGGAGAGAAACAGACTGTTTGATAATTTTGAGCCTGAGACCGCCAAAAAGATCTGGAACGTGGTGAGCCGTAGAATGGAGAAATTTAATCATCAGTTGAAAGTGAGAGAGAGGAAAAAATTGGGCAAAGCTATCAGCCTGGAACTTCTGACTATGCAAGCGAATGAAGGCCCAGTCAAAAGAAAAAGCCGCAGATTTCAACAACACAGGCGTGCCAACAGAACAAAAGAACCAAACCAAAACGAGGCGGCGAACACCCACGAAAGTGCAGCCCAATCCAATCAACTAGACCTGAAACCAATTAACCTAGCATCAAAGGAGCTCACTGAAGTATAAGAAAAGATACTGGCAAAAGGACCATCATTTTGCCCTGTACCAAAAGATGTGAATTGCCAGAAAACACATGAAGACCTTGATAAATTTGAAAGACGCGTCCGTTTGGCCACATACTTCCTTAACAAGGAACCGCAGAACAAAGAAGACCACGAGGGGAAGAACCTGCCACCCGTGCCCTCGAAAAGTAAGTTGGATCCGCCAAAATCAGTCTTTTCAGAAGTTGAACTCTTTTCTTTCCGAAGTACGAAAGGACATCTAAGATCCTAAGAACTCTCGTAAACCTGGAGATAATTTAACTAAAGAAGAGATAAAAGCCATGAAATATTTAAAAACTGATGATAGTGTTATAAGAATTCAGGACAAGGGTTCACGGTTTGTTTTGTTAGACCAAAATGAGTATGCTGATAAAATGTCGAGCCAGTTAGATAACACTTTGCACTATGCTAAGTTGCCGGAAGATCCTTCACAAAAGCATGTAGATTTGATTAAGAATTGGAGTAGCAAGTGGCTCCATGAAAAACAGATAACTGAAGGAATCGCTGATTGGGTCACCAACACCCCACCGAGACCCGGGACGGCATTTGGCAATGTCAAAACCCACAAAGTTGGTAATCCACTCCGCCTAATTACATCCTGTTGCGGAACAGCGCTTGAAAAGTTATCTGCCTTCACTGAATACTATCTTAAATCGTTAACCCAAAATCTGCCTTCTTTCATCAAGACACCAGGCATTTAATTGGTAAAATTGATGAAGTTAATCAGCAAGGGCCCTTCCCACCAGGTACTTTATTAGTTTCTTGGGATGTTGTTGCCATGTTTCCCAACATTGACAACGAATTGGGTATTACAGCTGTTAAAAATGCATTAGACGCGAGATCTGTCAATCACCATCTACAGAATGTATTTTAGAGGCAGTAGAAATTTGTTTGAAACATAACAATTGCCAATTTGATAACAAAGATTATTTACAGCAAGACGGCACGGCAATGGGTCCAAAAAATGCCTGCACCTACAGTGTATGCAGATCTGGCAATGGGAGTTATCGACAATAGAGCCAAATTTGAAGGTGCCATTAATCCTATGTTATGGTTGAGATATAGAGATGATGTGTTTGATTTGTGGAAACAGGACATAGAAACTCATATTATATCCAACCATTAAGTTTGAAATGGTTTATTCAGAAGGTGGCCTTAATGTTTTAGATCTTACCCTCCACTTGCAAAATGGTTTTGTCACAACTGATATTTACTCTGAACCCACCGATAGTCATTTGTATTTGCCCTACTCTAGTTCACACCCGGATCATTGTAAAGGGCTATCCTTAAGGCGGTGTTACACGCTGCAATTTTTCGTGCAGCAAGTCTCGCAACGCCGTTGCGAGACATGCTGCATGAATCGTTGCAGCGTGTAACACCCCTTGCAACGGTCAAAATTGATGCGAAACTTGCTGCAAAAATCGTTGCAGAAAGTAGAATCGGGCTCTACTTTTCGCAACGGTTGCAGCAACTTTTTTGAGCATTGCAGCGTGTAACACCCCCTTTGCAGCAAGTCTCGCAGTTTTGTGGTTTTAAAACTCCTGTACGCATGCGTGACAACCTTCCGGGGGGAAAACAACAAAGATGGCGGACGCGTCAAACGAAGTTGAAGATGATGAAACAATGACAGAATCGCAAGAATATGGTGGGGACGAATCCACGAAACTCTCGGATACTGACAAGAAAAAACTGATAGAAGCTCTCAAACATCACCCTTGCCTTTGGGACTCGACCGTTCCACAGGACAAACAGAAGAAACTCGATTCATCGAGAGAACTGGCCGCAAACTTTAAATTGTCGTCGGTTGAAGAATTAAAGAAAGTGTTTCACTCACTTAGGACGTCTATGGTTAGAGAGGTTAAGAGAGGGCTGAAAGACAAGAAGTATATATCAAAATGGAAGTTTTACAAATCACTCGAGTTTTTAAAGGGGGAAATTATTAAAGGATTAACTCCAGTGTCACAGCAACCTATGTGGTCAAATGCGGAAATCGAAACAATTATAGAGTTTTACAAGGAAAACTCTTTCCTGTGGAATCATCACCTCAGTGATTATAAGGACAGAGACAAACGAGAGGTGGTGTTGGCTAAACTTGCGGATCAATTAAGCCACACATTGCAAGAGATCAAGGGCGAATGGCACACCTTAAAAAGCTCATTTGACAGAGAATACAACAGAATGGGCCTTCATTCGCTTGCATAGTCAGAAGCTCCAGGCTGATAGCTTTGCCCAATTTTTTCCTCTCTCTCACTTTCAACTGATGATTAAATTTCTCCATTCTACGGCTCACCACGTTCCAGATCTTTTTGGCGGTCTCAGGCTCAAAATTATCAAACAGTCTGTTTCTCTCCTGATGTAGATCGTTTTGAGGACTTTTACTTTCGCGAGGGTTGCTTCTTTCAGTTCTTCGACAACTTTCAACGACGCTATTCTCAAATGGGATGAGCATGCATAACACAACTCAGCACTGTCTTTGACAAGTTCCAAAGCTTTAATTTAAGACATCTTGGTTGTAATTCAGCGGGAATAATCTACTTAGCTTCTTGCAACAAATGCAAAGTACAAAACGTTGGCTCAACTTCGAACCCTTTTAAAGTCAGGTTTAGAAACCATATATACATTTCAACAGGTTTTATATTTCATTTTTTTCGATTCGTGATGATTCTCTTGTAATTATAATTCAGCACTCTTATATTTCGTTTATATTTTAAGAATAATTTTCATAAACTCATGAATTAATAACTACGACTATTTCCTTTCAACCTAATATTTTCGACCATTTCCTTTCCACCTAATTAATTGTATTCTTAATGTTCTATCCAATTACAAGATTTCATCTACCATCTCTTGTTTTTCTAATGTTCCTAGTTGTTATATATAGTTACTATATATCCTTTTCATTATATCTAAAGGATTTTTTAAGGAAAAATTTTGAAGCATAAATTTTTATGAATCCTTCACATATTTGAGCCTTTTTTTAGAAAATTTAATGTTTTAAAACAATGTTTATGATTCCTTCTTATATTTGAATTTTTATGATCCTTTCGTATAATTGAGCCTTTCTAGAAAATGAATTGTCGTTCCTTTTCTTATCCGATGTGGAAATAACATACTAGTATGTTAATAGATAGTGATATTAATTTGCTATTTTCCATATCTGATATATAAGAAGCAAATTCTATATTATAATAGTGATATAAGAAACAATTTCTATATCAAAATAGCGATAATTTTCCTTTTGGTTATTCAAATGGTCCTTTTCATACTTAAATTACCATATATTTCATTTCCATCTATTGATGCTTTTCCTCTCAGACTACGAAAATCACCAATAAATCACCAAGACCCTTTCGACCACTATAATTCTTTAATTACAACAGATTAGTATCCTATAATATCAATATTATTACCATCAACTTATTTATTCTCTCCTCTTTTCAAACGGTAGAGCCATTTAGGATTTTTAACTTTGCCCATTTTTCGGGAGGGTCTGAGGGAGGGTTATTTCATTCTATTAGTAAATAATTATTTAATTAATTTATTAACTATTTATAATATCCCTAACATTTTAGCATTATTGTGCCTCTGGAAACTTTTATAAAAAATTATTATTAATAACCAATAATACAAGAGATACACCGTATCTACACTAATCTCACTTCTATTTTCAAATAGGACATTATTTTACACCACGAATACGTTTCCACGGACCTTGTACCCCATGTACAGAGGAAAACCTATACAGAATGTATAGGTTTTACGTCAAAAATATCGACAATTTCAATTTTAATAGTATTTTCATACAGCTCTATATGGAAGCTCATTTTATTGACCCAATTAATACGCCAACTTTTTGTAAAAACCTTGAACCACTTGTTGATTTTAATCCAATGATTTTCAAACATTTTCCACCACAATATAATTTTATTTTCAATAGACTTTTTATTCCATATCAAGGATTTTTTCCAATAACAGAATTTGAGTATTTAGATTTTTTCAAAACTAATAAAGCTCCGAATCGCTCCAAAGACTACAAACTAAGATTTAATATTAATAGTGAAATTCCATACTACTGTAATTACACACAGCTATGGTTATGTTGTAATTATTGATTTTATACATTGACAGATTGTAACATTCCAGAGTTTACACATTAAATAATTATTCAAACGTATATGGTTCTGCACTTTATCTGAGACAACTAAGCCAAAACACATTACAGGTATTCACACTTTATAAAAAACCAATCTCGTATTTCAAACTTCTAAGGTCAACCATAATGGATAGACACAAATTTCGTATAGTCCGCTAGTATTACTAGCAATAAATTATCCCCCCCCCCGAGGGGTTTATATATGATCAAGCAGAGAATTCTGCCGTTGCCCACCTCAAATAAATTCTTTCCTAACCCACTTCGGATCGTATAATTACAAAAAAGTTTGAATAATTTCTACAACCACCACCCTGATATCAGACTCAGTGGCGTTACTTCGGGTTTCGTAAACAGTAAAGACGATCTTACTACTTACTGCGGGTTTTTTACGACGTTAAATCTCCATAACACGTGGCCACGAACCAGGAAGATCGGCCAGATGATCATTGTACACCAAACGAGCGCTCTTCCATGATATTTGTACACCAAACAAACGCTCCTCCATGACCAAGAAATTCAATTAAACTTCTATACCGCTCCTAGCTCCCTTCAGAACCACAACAAAGGATCTAAATCAAATAATGCAACATCCTCCGATCCAAACCTTGACAGCTAACCCATATTACGAATATATCAAGTGAACAACTAATGTCACAGACAAGAAGAACTAGCATCATGTCAATTACCGTCTCCCAGCAACAAGGTTCACGCAAAGATCACGCAAAGATCACGCAAGCATTGTTGACGTATGAAAAACCCGGCAAAATTTTTTCGCGGCGCTCTACCAAAAAAATTTTCATTCAGTTCACTTGTTTATTTTTTTCCAATTTCATTTTATTTGGATTTTACACCTTTTTCTTTCGTTTTCAATTTTATACTTTCCGTCGGACGTTCGACTCTCTTCCAAGTAAGTATTCAACAAAAATTTAAATTCCTAAACAATTCGTATCAAACTTCGCCTCAAACAGAATTTATTAGTGGACAAGGCAAGACCTTCCGACGAAGCCTGTAAAACGGGGTATCAAAATTTGGGAGTGTGCCGACTCGTCAAATGGCTACGTTTGTAACCTCCAAGTTTATTTGCTTCAATTTGGAAGGATACCAAATTGGTATCCTTTCTCAGCACGCAATCGAATCCTGTGGGCAACGATAGAGTAAATAGGAAACAACGAGATGGATCAGTCATTCAAGTTCCAACCGTCCCAGCTGCAGTCAGCTACAACAAGAACATGGGTGGCGTCGATTTGAATGACCAGCACAGAAAGTATTATGCTGTGGGCCGCAAATCACGCAAGTGGTGGAAATATATTCTTTGGTTTTTGGTTGATGTCAGTATTGTGGTAAGCCAATGTTTTGGAGAGAGCAGCGCCAAACCACTTGTCGCGAACGCAGCTGTATTTTAGGCTTTAGCTAGCCAAGATGCTCATCGGCGACTTTTCTTCCCGTTCGCTTTCGGTTTCCGATGGGAGAAATACAGATGGCCACTCGCCAAAAGCAGCCACGAAGGGACGTTGCAAGAGATGTTTAAAACAAAAAATTATTAAGTTTTGCAGATTATCGTGTACGTCTCGCGACAAGCGAATTTGTTTGGAGTGTTTCCCAAACCACAACGCGAGAGATCTGGCATAATTGCGCGAATTTTGAAATCGCTGTTGTGTAAAAGCTGTGTGAGAAGGCTGTTTTCTCCGTACACATTTTGTGGTTTCAATGAACTGTATAAATAATATGTAATTAAACCTTACAACTTGCATAGTTTTCTCATGAATTTAGTTTTCTTATGAATTTAGTATAGTGCTGTTTGTTAGGAACTTAACATTGGCTAAAAAACGGCACCGAGACAGTTTAAACTATTTCACTTTCATTTTTTTCCATAGTAATATGATTTTTTCTACTCAGGATTACATAAATAAAAAGTTTATTCTATTCCCAAC
>JAOBYE010136667.1:17370-31494 GCA_025403585.1 Parazoanthus swiftii | reverse complement strand
TTGCGAAAGATTGAAGGGGGCGGGGCAAAGATCGTAGCTAACTGCTGTATGTATCAATCAATCAATCAATCAATCAACCAATCAGTCAATCAATCAATCAGTAACTTTGAAATACACGTTGCTTTATAAGAACAACGAGGTTCAGATTGGCCAAAATTTAAGAACAATTTGAGAACAAGCTGAGGCTTCGGCTCGACAGCTAAATTTCGAATCCTGGAATAATTACCGGAAATCGTCTCGGAAAGAATCAGCGAGTCCATGATAAATCCGCGAGGACGAATTGATCAAAAACTGACACCTGCCAAGCAGTTCGTTTTCCAATTTTTATTCGATTTAAACCACATATAGAACAATGATCCTCGGCCAAATTAAATGTTTTTTTTTTAAAAAAAAAATAGCGTGTAGTGTTTGGCTTAGTGCCGTAGCCCTTTTTAACACTTTTACCGTAATGCTTCGAATAAACCTTTTTTTGTAGATTCTCTGTATAGTAGTGATAACACTAATGAAAAACTGAAGCGGTAAAAACAACATAATAGAGATATCGGTTAGACAAAATTGAACTTTAAGATACTTCCCTAATAACGTGTGGCTGCCTGCAAAGCTTGAAGGGGGAACAAAGAGAAAAGAGGGTAAACGAGATTGTTTAGTTGTTCAAGCTAAGATTGCTAGTACTGTTGTTTATTTTGGCCCCTTGTAACGTCATTAGGTTGCAAAAGGCTTTTTTAAAGCAGGGCCAAATAGACAACACACCCTTTAAAAGCCATGTTATTGGTCTATATACAACTACAAGCCAGTTAAAACCATTATCCGGCATTTAATTTATTCTATTATATTCAGGGACAGAATCAGAAAATTTAGAAATAAGGACGATGGGGCGAAACCCGCACCTCTTGAAAGGGGGGTGAAAAAGGTATCTCTGCTCCAAAAGACGTTTTTTCAGTGTTTTTTAGTGAAAATGTTTTCAAAATTGTTGACAAAACGGAGGATGAGGGCTGTTGACCTTTTTCTTAAATTCACCCTTGTTAGTAACGATCATCGATCTGGACCAGACTGATTGGCTCGCAAGCAACGTGACCTCTTAAAATCACTGATTTGCTTTAACCAAGCCGAAAGTTCATTGATTATTCGCCCTAGCACAACACAAATTGTCATTGATACTATTATTTTTATCTTCAGGGGCGTGGTCAGCGTTCCGCGAATGGTTACCTGGTACATACGGTTACGGCCGGCTCAAAGTGGTGAACGCCACTCATTTATACTGGGAGCAGCGCCACGCCTGGGACGGGGACATTATCGACAGCATTTGGGTCAAACAGGAAGAACATGGGCCATTTAAACCGCTCAACGATTTCAGCAAAACCTTTGATAATCTGTGGTACAACACGATAGAATAACTGCAACACCATACTCCATTCTGCATGTCCTGGATCAAACCAACAAGATTTGATTATGAGAGTTGGGCGGATCAGAGGTGTATAGCCTTTGTGACAGACTCACTAAGGGTTTGGGAAATATAGTTTAAGTGTGTAAACAACTGTTTGTATCTAGAGCGCACGAAGCCTGGGAATGAGATGACAAACTTATGCAAAGAAAGACGTCCGGAAGCTAACAACTTTTCTGTGCATGCGTACCGCGCGCTTCTAACCTCTAGACTTAGTGAGGATAGAGCTGTACTAGCTCCCATGAACTATGACTAAGACAAGAGAGTAATCAGAGTGACACGACAAAAGTACGAAATCCGAACATATCCTCATGATCGCGTTAGAGATGCTGAAAGAGTACGAGTTGTTAGTCAAATACGCACCAGACTTTGAATTCTCTTCAATTCTCATGTTCGTTTGATCCGGGCCTTAAGCTTTAGCTTCAGCTGAGCTTACTGTATCCTTATATTTACTGCATGTAAAGCGTCGTGACTATGCAGAAAAATGCGAAACTCTATTTTGGAAGACGCGCGAAGATTGGAATGGTTCATACATCTGGGCCTCAAGCTTTAGCTTCAGCTGAGCTTACTATGTCCCCACATTTCTGCATGTAAAGCATCGTGACTGTGGTCTAAATTTTGTTTCTTTGGCATAACAGCGTATTTGGGGCAGCCCGCTTTACATTCTAACCATTTGACACCAAACCTCGTTCCCGAAACCCACATTTATCTGCCCTACTCGGGGAGGATACGCGCAGGAACAAGTAAATCCGTTCTCTCTCACCATACTCTGTCACTCCGTATAAGCTGATATGTTGTGAAAATAAAGTATCTGACATTCCAGACTTGCAAAATTCTCTCGACCTTTTTCTAGGAAACGTAAAGAGCTAGATTTTCAACTTCCCGATTTCCCTTTTTTGTATAATTCATTTGTTACTTTTTATTTTTTCGTGAAGGTGTGGGGCCATGAAAAATTAGAATATCTATTTCTAAAGACGCGCGAAGATTGGAATGGTTCATACTTTGTTGTTCACGTTTTCAGATTTTTTTAAAGAAGACGCTGGAAAGGTGGCCATCCGGTGGCATTTTCTTGCCATACTGCGTAAAGTCCTTACTGTAAAAAACGCGCGGCCGCGGGCTACGCGAGCAAGATTGCGCTTACGTTCTCCGTAACGGATGTTGCTCCGACAAGAATGGATATAGCTGATGATAAATTTCATGTAGGTCCTTCACACTCCTACCCAGAAAGCTACTTCTGTTCTTCAGTTCCAAATCTAAGAAAGCATTTCCATCTGACTGGTTTGAGCCAGCCGAAAAGAACTGGTTAATTCTGGCCAGTGTAATTGGAAAGGTCAAGGCCCGGGGGAGGGGGGGGGGATGATGGGGAGGGTTACTCCCATATATAAGCTATACGGAGACTTGCAACCCTTCATGGTATACATTTTCGACCTTCTGATCATAAACAAAGTATATAGTTTACGGATTCTCGGAAGTTTATCACAAACAGGGTCTAGAAATTACGTGTTCGAGCGAATAAATGTATGAAATTGGAGCTGAAAATCCTGAACAGAGTATGAATTTCCAAGAACTTTTTTCATAAACAAGGTCAGGGCAAACATAGCTGGCCAATGATAGAAAGATCTAGACACTGTTCAGGCCCGTAGACAGTGGGGTGCACCCCCCACAGACCAAAAAAAGTCCGCTTTTGGAGGTTTATTAAATAAGACGATGAAGAGGCCCGAATAGGTTTATTGTAACAGTTGGTGCTACCGCAAATCGAAACGACTAAAAAAACGGCCATAAGTGTGTTTGTCCCATAAATATGGCTTTTAAGAGGCCAAGCTACGAAATTTGAACCCCCCCCCCCCCCAACAAAAATCCTGCCTACGGGCCTGCTGTTTCAACTCTGCTGGCAAAAAATGGAGCGCAGGAGAAGGCGCGCGCATGTTCTTCCCGCCACTAATCGCTAAACTCCCGCTCTTTTGTCGATCGGAGCTGGAGAACTGTGCTGCTCTGCTCCATGAGCAGGGCCCGTCTGGCCAGAACCAGTTCCAATAATTCGTGCGTCCCATTTGAAAACTGACTCGTCGGAGCTGCCAGAATGGTCAAAAGCAAATTTGAGGTCTCAAGCAACCTTCCACAAAATTGGTTCCAAGACTCTAAAAACTATCTCGTCTAGAATTGTACTTCCTGAAAACGATTTTGGAAAAATACGCAACCTTGGAGTATAACTTTCAACCAAAAGGGTAAAACGGCACCGTTGACTTCTATTTTCAACGATAACTCAACTGTGTAACGAACGCCATAGTTCTAGAACTAGAAGACTTTGTAACCGGCTCAAAATATCCAATTTGGAGCGCTTCAGCTTTTGTCTAAAGCGCCCCCCTTAAAATATCCGATTACCAATGTCAAATCCCCAAAACACAAGACAAGCATCCTCGACCTTCAAGAGTACCCCCCGCCATCACACTAACCTTGCATTTGCCTCATCTGCCTACACCATTTGTAGATTTTTATGAAACTGAATAAACCATGAATCAAAATATGAAGAAAAAGTTCCATTTACGCAGTACCAGTCTAGTAGCAATCACAAAAAAGTCAAAAACTTTGTTTTTTAAAAAGATATGAATGCATTTGCCTTGCCAAGAAGAGTCTAATCTTTTTATGGATTTCACGTGCTTTGGAAATAAGCGGTTCACTTTGTAGTTAGAGCTAGTTACGGAACATCCGGCAGGAGCGCCGTGGTGTGCTGATTCGATTCAGATCAAGTGGTTCCTTTGGATAAAAGGGAAAAAAAGTGACAGTTCTTACACAAATATTGCCCCAGTTGCCACTGAATGGGTGAAACACGATTGATAACAATCAAACTTGTCACAGTCTTAACAAAAGGAATCGCGTTAAATTACATGGTTGTTGGCACAGACAAGATTCTACATGGAGCTTGAAGTACTAGTCGCATTTCGATATTTCATTCAGTCAATAATGCGGGTGTTACTAATCTATATTACCCTGCACTGGGGGCGTTGAGTTTAGCAGCTGATGTCAAAGTCACATGTTGGCGAGTGCACCTCACGTGTGTTATGTTCACGCGAACAAAAAAACTGTTTGTTCTCAGTCGATGCGTTTGTCTCACTGTTTGACTTCAACGCGTTTGCTAAAAACATACAACTGACTACATTTGTTCATTTGTTTACATTCAAAACACTCGTTGCAACTCAACTAAACTAGACTTCAAAAAACATGTATTATTAAGAGACGTTCAATATCGATCAAGCACGTTAAAAATAGTTTCTATTTTTCAGTCACCACCAACAGTGCACTTAACATAAGCTTCACCCGAGAAGGGAGGATTTTACCAATACACTTTATTAAATAAAAACTGCAGAACCTGTTCGGCCAACGGAGAAGCTAGTACCTTCTATTCATTTTGTGTTCATAACACTTCAACTCGGCTTTTATTGACCATGAAAAAGAAAGAGACAATTTGTTATCTGCTAATCACGGTTCAATATTCCCCCTCTTTAGAAAATTTAAACAAAAATTTTCCCCACCTTATGTTTGTACAGGTTTGCTTGTTTTCAAACAAATTTCATTTTCGCCTCAATATATAGTTTGGGCACACAAAACCCTACCGACCACGTGATGTCGTTAGTAAAAGTTAATAATCTAATTAAAATTGATTGTACGTCTTCCGATTCAAACCAGAACAAAAGACGGGTTTAACTGTGCACCTCGTTCACACGCTTTATCAGCTAATAAAACTTTGTCAAAGTATTACCAGGTAAACTTGTTTTCATACATATCAATATATATTCTGATTTGAAAGCAATTTGTAATATTTGGCCACTGAACTGACAGAAGGTATCCGAAAAAACTAATGGATTATCGACTGCTCGCACAAAAAAAGTACAATACGATTATCAGTGGGCTTTGAAATTCGTACAACAAACACAGTTGATAATTAGCCGGAGAAAGAAAGAGAACAAAAGGCTTTCTTCTACAACATATAAACTTGTCAGCTCGTTGAAACTTTGATTACTTTTTCAGAAAGACCTGGAGGGCCATTGTAAAATGTACGCCAACTGGGGAGAGTGAGGGAGGGGTATGGAATAAATAAAACATGTTAAAACTGAACAAATCCCATAAAATTAATATAAGGTGAGACCGTATGCATAATACGCTTCACTGGTCACGGACAAAAACTTCGAGTCGAGGCTGGTAAGGCAGAAATACAGCAAATGTATGAAAATTTGGAAACCGACCTCGACTTGAAGTTATTGTTTATGGCCAGTGGGGCGTATTATGCATATGGTCTATACAGTAAACGGGAAAATGTTCATATCATCTTGGGATTACCTTGAAAGAGATGAAACTAGATTGATTTTGTCCTTTTTTATAAAAATAACCTTTTTGCAAGTATTCATTAGAAAATAGGAACCTTGGAACTAACCAAAATTGTAACTTTTGAACCAGTTGTCGAAAACTCATTAGTTTGTTTGTCTTGAAAAGTATATGACTGAGTGTTTTACATTAAATTTCTCAAAACTCGGTTGAAAAGATTATAAAAATTGAATGAAAAATGTTCTGAAATGTTTCAAAAGGTAGCATAAGAAAACATAAAAATCTCACTGTTCAGTCAATCCAAATTTGATAAGACATTACAAAACAATAAGATACATTAATTATGCGCGCCCCTGTTGCTTAATAACTAGGAGCATTACAAACTAAGACTTTTGAACTTTTACAGTTAGTGAACTGCACAGTCGCTGCGAAAATGTTTTAGAAAAATTATCGGTATACTTATGGTTTGGGTTTTCATATGCAGTGATTAAAGTCCAGGATCAATAAACACCTTCCCACGATAAACGCTGTTACTGATTCTGACCCCTTCTAAAAACGGAAAAATCAGTTATGAACGCCCTCTTCTAATGGGTGCCTCCCTCTAATGAGCTAATGATTAGAGAAAATACGGTAATCAAAGAAATTCGAAAACTTCCTTCGCGCACATAATTGACACAGGTTCTTATGCTCCATTAGCAAGTGTTATGCGTACTGAGTTCATGCAAGAGCGGAAGTGACCGGAAACGCTGGCCAATATCCAAGGTTATTTTGGCGTGTGCGAACAACCGTTTGCGATTGCTATAAAATACAAGGCGTGAGAAAAAAGTTACTCAAATCAGTTCTAATGCCATTGTATAACCAGCGCGATTTTATGGGTTTGCTGATAATGAGTGTATCTAAGAGTTAAACCAAAGACGTAATGTTGCCTCGTTATATTGCTTATGCTACAGCATATGCTTAACAGTTAATGAATATGATGTCATAGCAAGCTTGGGCGCGGAGACCACTTCCTAAGGGCGCCTATGTTGAGATGGAACAAACTTCCTTCCGGTAAGACAATACAAAGCAAGCCGCCTTTCTTTTATAACAAAGAGAAACAATTTGCGCAGCGTTTGGATTCGGTTTATCGCAGTACTTGAAATATAATCAAACAATCAAGTAATTGCACCTGGTAGACTGATTGTTTTTTTGAATAAACGCACTGTTTCAATCCCATGTTCCTCTCTCACGAGTGAGCTCTCAGATCCTGGTAACTCACTTCCAGTTGTTTCGAGTTCCAGTTCCGGTCCTTTACAGTACTCAACATTTGAAGCAGAACACAGGAAGAGCAGGAACGCATTTCGCAATTGAAGAGCACCGTTCCCAAGAAATACGGCAAAAGGAGGCTGCATGGCGCCTGGAGCCGGAAATTTGAGTTTTAGCCCAGTTTCCACTCGGACTTTTAGTTGTACCGTACCCACCGCTGGGTCCCGTTACTTGTCAGTATCACCCCTCCGGGAACAAATCGTAGAATTGGACACATTTTAGGTATATATCATTGATGATCAGTTACTGATTAGCTTTTTACTTCAGTTGTTTGTACAATTAATTAACTCCAGTTTGCTAAATAAACTACTTTATGAGTTGTATTTATAGCGTTATTAATGCAGCCTTGAAGACAGACGCCGGTGTCTGTATATGGAGTCATATTTTCTGCTGCAAACTCTTGCATACCTCGCCAGTTGAGATATGATATAATGATATGGAAACAGTATATGTAAGAGTCAGTGAGATTAATTCTGCTGCCAGTGATGCTGAAAGTTTACATATCTTAAATTTGAGAACTTTTCTCTTTGTCGTATGAACGCTGATTCTCGCGAACTCATTTTCAGTGTTTATGATAGTATCAAGGATATTGCCGTATGTTTAGTTTAATATTTTCAGTTCTATATTCCGACGGGTAAAGATCGCGGAAGTGTTTGTTCAAGTTGCCGTTGATAATACACAATAAGTCGCCAATGTAACAAGACGTTCTATTGAACTTCCTCCTTGAGCCCTTCCAGCTGGGAATTTTAAATTTTTTAAGGTACACCGATGGTTTCCCGTCTGTTTTCTATTTTGTTGTGCCACTGAACTTTACGAAAGCTTTTTCATAAAGCATGACGGATTGACCGATTTTTACCAAAGACGATAACAATATCGTCCAAGACGATCATATTTGATCAAATGTTTTTTAATGTTAAAATCGCGCAATAAATATGATAAAGAATAAAGAAAGACGATATTATCATCATCAGGTGTCGACATTAACGTCTAGTATAAAAACGAAAAATAAGGTAGACGATATTAACCGAAGACGATAAAAACGTCTTCGGTCAACAGCGTCTGACCGACGCACTTAACAGACGATAATAACGTCTGAGCTAGACGATAATGTCGTCTGGACGTTATCATCGTCTCCTAGTATCGTACCAGTTTTTGTCAACTGGTATTACAGCGATCTTTTCAGCTTTGTACTCTTTTCAACCTTTGTACTTTTACCAGAAAATTAGTTTCCATGACAACTTCACAGGGTCTTAAGCAAACCTTAACCCAAGCATATGATACTATTTTATGCAAAAACTAATTCGTGTACCATTTTTTTATTGGATCAAAATTGTTTTTGTAGCCATCATGATCAAGTCGACTATACGGAGAAAATCGCCGGTCGCCGGCTCTTCGGGAGAACTCTGTGTAAGACCTTAGTGAGGTATTAACTAACACAGTATACCGGTAAAATGCATTGATCTTATACATTCTATTCGTGAAAAGGATTCCTTTGCTCAATTAAAACGTCTTGATCAACTTACTTCGAGTAAAACCGAAAGTTACTAGTCTTATTAAACACCAGTATTGACATGAAGCAGCCGTAAAACTTCAGTGGACGAGACCCGGATGAGGAGCTCGGTTGGTGCCTGTGTCTGTTGACGTGCGCGCGTGTGTGCGGCAGGAGAAAAACGGGATGCTTTGTATTGGCTCTTCTCCATGTCATTAGTAACAGTCGATGCCATTTGTAACAATCGTTGCCGTTTGTAAATAGTCGATATCATTTGTAACGGTCGATATCATTTGTAACGGTTGATATCATTTGTAACTGTCGTTGCCATTTGTAACGGTCGATGCTGTTTGTAGCGGTCGATGCTATTTGTAACGATCGATGCCATTTGCAACAATCAATGTCATTTAACACGGTCGATGCAATTCCGAACAGAAGTCTTACGAAGAAGAAGTCGTAATCGCAGAAATGCAACTAATCCAAACCCTAAAATAAGAAACTAAATTTAAAAAAATGGAAAAAAGAAGCCAAATACTTCAATTCAAATAGGTATTACGCAGTGATGAACCTGGGGTCACTGGCAATACAGTCATATACACTACCATTACGCCAACAACTCGATTTTCTACCACTCATCAGTTTGTGTCAAATTGCATCGAATTTTACAGATGGTGTCGATCGTTTAGGAAGGGGAAGGAGGCACCGCAGAGGGTTCTGGCGCTTAACTGTGTTACATAAATGAAGAGGGAGTATAATATTTTGCGTCAATAAACGTATTTTTCAAAATGAAATCGCATCAATGCAGCGTTTTTTTAGCGTTACCCCAAATCCAAATATTCACCTTTAGGACTGAGCCTCAAACGAGCCCCATTTCCCTGCAACACACTCGCAAAAACTGTAGAAATAAGTGTCGAGTGGTTCGTTCAGCCATAGTCGTCAGTTCAAGTTGCGGGATACTGGATTTATATAGTGTCACTTGAATTCTCTGTTTCAGTCTCTTTAAAAATGTCTTGAACTGATTATATTGTGACAAGTGAGTCGATGGAATGACTTTAACCGGTTGCAAAATTATGCTATTTCTTCACCCAGCGAAGGTTGGAGATGCACCATCTTAATACGGCAGACAGGTATCCAAATGTATGCACGATTTTCTCCGTGACTGAGTACATTGGTCGGTTATTACGAAATCAAAAAAATAATATTGTACGACACTAAGCATCCAGGGTTAAGCTATAAAACCGACTAAATTCCTTCAAAAATACATTCAATTCCATTACGATTGCAACTATTGTAAGAAGGGTTACAAAACATAGAAAGAACACGAACAAATTTGAGGGGGGAGGGAGCATGCAATATGGCGCATTTAGCAATCATAAATATAAAATATAAACCCGAAGTTATTTTGCAGCTAAAAATCACAATTGATAAGTTACTTTTAAAAAAAACATGTATTAAGAGATAACTGTTTTATAATATCCTCCAATTCTAGCTTTTGCTTAGAAATAATGGAAAGAAAGCACTGGCCATTAAAGACACAGCAGTCCTTGGACCAACGAAAAAAAGCCTTTCAACGCAGCAGGTCCCGAAAACCCTCGCGCCAGAAACCGCTGGGATAGACTTTGTTTTCTCCCGACACATTTCCATTTGTTCTTGTTCCCACTGTGTGAAAGGCGAGCTCTAGAAAAACAGCCCCGCTGGCCCACAGTGTACCCAGGCAGTGCGGCTCTCGTATTTGCGTATGCAGTCTATTTGTTTCAAGGCTTTCTTCACGGAAATCGGGAAAAGCGCACGATTATTTTTTTCAAAATCCGACCCCCGGTGTTCGAAGGCTTCCAAACTATCGAGCCTTTGTAAATACCTCTTGTTCAATTTCACATCAAAATACTTATCGTGACATTCGGCAGGCGGTTTGATTTCAAGCAAACCCCACACGTCTAAGCCCCCTTTGGCTTTGAGACGAAAGAGCGGCTTGAGCGTTCACGAAACCAACAAATATTTTCGCGACTTCAGTAACCGAGAACTAGACTCTTCAATAAAAAAGATCTCACTTCGTAAATGAGTGGATGAAGGTCAAAACTGGTCGCCGTACGCATTAAGTTATATCAATTTATTCGGGTTTTTTTCCAGGGGAGGTCTCGCACTGAGAAGCAAGACATAAGAAGTGTCTGTAGGAGGCTAAAACTGACAAAATGTCTTACTAAGCATTAACCTGCGCAAACAAGTGCGCTTTTTTATGTATCTCGTAAACAGGCACTCCAGGTGAGAAACATGGCAAAAATGGAAAACTGTTTTATACAAAAACTGATGAATTCAAAATCGATAGTTTGCAAATACTGGTGTGCCGTTAACTGCCGTGGATTTTTCCGACTGTGAAAATCCCCCTATCATGTTAGTTGGTACAAGCTCATTGTTCTTAAATTTGGGGCAACTTCAGCCTCGATTGTTCTTAGTTATTCTTATTCCCTGTGGCAAATAAAACAACATAATCCCACAAAAGGATCCAAGATCCAAACAACATTTAAATCGTAAGCGAAAAAGCGAACCTTCTATTAATCAGTGTATATCTGATTTGCATTTATGGCTTAAGCTGTTCCACAGACTCTAGTTTGGAGGGGAATTGTGTAATAGCGCATATTTACTCGATCATGTCAGTATACTTTATTTTGAACATACAGATCGACCCTTTCAAAACCTCAGCACGAGGTTGCTCTTTAAAATTTAATTTGTTCTTGATTTTTTTCCCGCAATTTGTGCCTCTATGTCCAATAAAGCTGACATTTGACATGCTGCAGCTTTACACCTATGGTTTGGAAGGTGCTTATCCAATTAAAAATACTAAAATATGCCGACAAGGGAACACCCCTCTTTTCTTCTTGTAAAACACAAAAATTTCATTGCTTATTGTTGCTGCAACGCGAAGAGTCCAAGGTGTTGAAAACGTTTTCGTCTGATCATCAAAATAAATGTTTTGCTTGTCGTTGCCCAGATATTAACGTTCAAACAAACCATTCGCTTAATTGTACATATTTTAGGAACACGTACGACGGCAAATCTCCGAGTAGTGCTTTATTTCTCGTTTTGACGGGGTTTTCAGTTGTCCGTTCAATCGAAAAACGACACCGCATCTTGCGAAGTAAATCAAGTAAGAAAAAAACCCAATCACGTTCAACATTATGGTGGGGTAAACGAAACAAGATCCACTGGCTGCTAGGCAGTTTCCATTAACCGACCAGCGAACCAAAAAAAATGCAGCCAGACAGAACCCAATTATTTTTAAAACACCTTGTAGTTTTGTTCCTGTATCAACCTGACCTAAGCGCACGATTTCAAAACTGGTTATGAAATCGCACAAAGCCAAAGGGCAAACCTTGGAAACTGCAAAGTGATTCGAATTTAGCCATAGAGAAGGAAAATTCAAAAAACATGGGTCGCAAGAATTTGGCGGCAAGAAATGAAAAACATGTCACTTCCAAATAAGTGTGCCCTCCTCCCGCTAGTTGCTGAGATACTAAGAATTTTGGACGCGTTCAGAAGAATAACAAGAGGAAGAAGGTCATGAAGAAGAGGAGAAGATGGTGTCTGTTAAAACCGAGACGATAAAATATTTACATTTTGAATGTTTTAATTGACTTAAACAAGACTATCTTACAACGATGAATCTAGCAATTTGTCAAAAAAATGAGTTTATATTTTAACGGATTTACACCCAAAGCAAGGTTTATGAATCTAATTCATACATCTAAGCAAATACCAATATATACTACAAGAAATGGGAACAAACATTAACGTCTTGATTATTGTCGCTGACGAGTAATCAATAATTTAGCAGTTTCTTTTTACACGTCGTATATGCTAACATTTAGGTCTGGGCTTGTCTAAGATAACAAACTGTACAAGTAAATTGGCCAACATGGTCAAAGACCAAAACTATGCAAAAACTCTTTTAAATTAGCTGGACTAAAAAACAACCCTTTGTATAGCTGGTCGACCCGGCTTTTGTATACGTATTCTGGAAAGTCAGTTTAAGGGTCGTTCAACTATAGTGGCGAATTTAAACTTGAATATCAGTGTTAGCAACAGAATATACGATTCGTGCGATTTCAGGCTTCTGATACAAAAGTCTAAGTTCGAGCAAAATGCAAGGTAATGAATAAATATTATAATAAATAAAGATTAAAGTATACAAAATACCAAAATAAATAAGCAAATTATTCACTTTCGGCAAGGAAAGAGCATATTTAATTTGCAATCTATTTTAACTTGTGATGAGTTAAATCGATTTATATCAGTTTATATCAGTTCACCAAAGAAAGAAAGGAAAAATATATACGATATGCTTTCTTCAATCACGGTTTGTTTAGTTTTGTTAAGAGAAGACAAAAGCAAACCAATTACACAAGACAGGTTGACGGTTCAAAAGACCGAATTAAGATGTCATTTAACAACAAAAAAAACTCGATGCTAAAAATAGAGCGAAGCAAACAAAATAAAACAAAGTTGTTGTCATATTAAACAAGTATGCGGTGATTCTTGACCAAAACTTTGGTAGACAAGTAAATCAAACATCAATTCGATTGCCAACTTTTCTATTTTATACTAGGGTTTCACAAAGTTTATTTGATCCCTTGAAAGAAAAGGTTTTATATTAAGCTATCAATTTACAACAAAAAACCTAGAAAGGTAAAAACAGAGCGAAGTTAAACAGTTATGTGGCCACCCTTGATCAAAGCTAAAGTGGTCAAAAAAATCAAATATCATTAACTCAGTTGCCAACTTTTCTATTTTGTACTAAGGTTTCACAAAACTTGTTTTACCTTGTTAAAGAAAAAGTTTTGTTTAAGTGAAGAGTTTAAACTTCAAGCCAGATAGAGAAGAGTATTCTGTGAGTACAGACGAATCCCTTACGCCACCAAGGCATTAAGAGGAGCGGAACAATTGAATAATCCAGTTTGGACTGAGGAGGGCACTGGAAGGCCAGTAAATCAGAGGTCGAAGTGTTGTCAAGAACTGTTCCATCCCCTTTCAGTAGTTCTCAGTCACAACTTAGGCTAACATCTCTCTAGGCTCTAGTTTAATTCTCCTGTCAAGTTCCAACTTCAGGTTATGTATCTAGAACAAAGAGCAAACTGGTTTAAACATCACACTTTTAATATAGATATCTTTATACATACAATAAACACGGTGTTCGTTCCTTTTAAGCCTTCTCGTATGTACACGCGTCAACCACCGTCCTGCCAAAACTAAACTAAAATTTCTATTCAGCTTTGAATCAGTCTCGAGACAAAAAGCTAAAACAGAACTTTCATTTTGCATGGTAGAAAACAGTTTCAATTTGAATAAATTTCTCTCAATTGTTCCAACTTTTTGTATAACTGCCGAAAAATTAAGCTCAAATTTATCTTTTTATCCATTGACACGAGGAGACGATGTTTGGTGTTACTTTTTTAAAACTCAAATGAAGAAACAAAATGTTACCAATTCTGAAAGGCTTGGAGTGTTGGCAGGAAAGTGTTGACTGCAGGCGACCGCCTGTCTTCAGAATTTATTTGATTCATAAAAGACGTATTTA
>JAOBYE010136667.1:0-17270 GCA_025403585.1 Parazoanthus swiftii | reverse complement strand
AAAAAGACTTCGAATGTAGTTTCGAAACACAAAACTTGTCGCGAAATTCTTTCAACAGCATTGATAGATTGATATTGTTGTTTCTAAGAATCGCTATTAAACAATCTGTACGAGTGATACTGCATATGAGCTACTCTCTTTCAAATGGCGTTCCAGTCAAGTTTGTATATAAATCCTGACATCTTGTCAAAAATAATTTTCGCTCTCATTTTATTTCACAAACAAAATGACCTTGTGGGTGGGCGTTAGTTAGGCCGGGTTGAAATGCATTAGTTCCCACGTGTAGAAAATGAAAGCCTAACACATGACATCAACTTATTTACTGTCAGGCCGAACTAGCTCAAGGCGAAATCAACTGGTTTACTGAAGAGAAATTACTGTCTTATCGGCAGTCGGTAAATTAAAAGATTTGCTATTTTAGCGTCCATTTTGAGTGCTAGTTACCATTAAAAACTTTTAACCCTATTGTTCTTCGCAGTCTTATAAAATAATCGCCATTTTCAATGAGGCTTGTCATCTGTGTTAGTATTTCGGTTAGTATTTTTGTCTATCAAAATTTACATTCTTTCTTTCTTTTCTTTGGTTAGGCGACAGATATATCTATAGCCTGATTAGAAGTCGAATAGATTTCCAAAGGTCAGCACAGTGCGTCTTTATGAACTCATAGCAAGAATTTGATAAATTAATTTTCATTACTCTTGTCAGTTTAAGGACCGGGAAATGTCGAACACGTGTCGAGTCCATGTGCCCAGGAAACTCAGAATCGAAATTGAAAACTCTGTATCGCATGCAAAAAAACACAAGGAAATAAAAAAAATAATTTCGCAATCCTCATTCGAAACTAAGACAGTAAATCTTGCCAACATCAAAACAAAATTATGCTAAACAGAACAGTAGCATGCTAAGTACATGTGGGTTATTTGATATAAACATATTTTCTGCTAGTCGTAACCACTAAATCGCTTTCTTTCGATACAATCGGACTACAAAAGTAACCACTTGTAATCGGCGCTGGACTCAAAAACCCTGCAGGAGCTTACTTTTAACGCTTTTATAACTAACAAGTACCAAGATGATTGATGTCGACAACTTTTCTCAAGGGGCAAGAACAGATCTTTGATCAAAGCCCGTTAATAAATATGCAAAAAAAGAAAATAAATATTTTAGCAAAACTCTCTCATATTTCGCCTTGAAAGCCGGGTAAATGAAATCTTGAAAGAGGTTGAAGTCTGTGTAAACACTGGTATATGTTTGATAGAGCTCTCTGCTTGGTCCACGGAGATATTTAGAAATTGCTTTGTTCCGAATCTTGACGTGGCCTCTTGTTTTATCGCATTAAGTGAATTACAATCTTTGCATAACAATGTCCAAACAGAAGTTTCGTTTGTGGCCTCCGATTATGGCATTGTTCTTTCACCAGACTAAAGGCCATTTACAAAACAACTCCGATAAAAAAATACTGATCGCGATGAAAATTGGGGAAAGACGGTTTTTAGTTATATGAAAGTAAATTAACCAAAATGTTGTTTGCCTCTCAACGCACGTATGCTGTAGAATCTGCATATATTAAAACTCAAAGATAGGAAATTTTTGGTTTGATCCCGCCATGCAGTGCTGAAAGGAAAAAGTTTCGGTTTGATTATTGCACGAAGAGATGACAAAAAGTTTGTTAGTTTGTCTAACGGCGGAGCGGGTGTTAAGCGACTTACTGTGTGGTCTGTGCCACAATGTCGTAACTTGCAGTACGAAAGAAATTGAAGCTCATTAAACGACATTTATCACAAACCCGCGCACATTGTGCAAACGGAAATTTGTTGCCCAAGGACAGTCCAAACAGTATATATACCAGTTCGGGCAATTCGATATTAGCACTTAAATACAATACACTTTCTACTTAATAATTTCGGTGGATAACTTCAACAACTAAAACAAACTCTAAACGGAAAAGGCAAACTGTTAGTAATGTTTTGAATGAATTTCGTTGCTACTCAGTAAAGCAAATTGAACTAAATAAAATTGATATGAAATCTATGACATGTGGATTGAGCTTGACAAGCATGTTTAGTGACATTGAAGTCCCAAACTACTACAAACTTATTAAACAACAAAGTCTGTCATTGATTTATAGCAATACCGGAACATAGGCCACAGGTCTGGAATGAGCGAGATCTTGTTGGGGTTGCCACACTCGCTGGTTGCCAAACTCCGCAGAAGTTACTGCGTAACCAGCGCTGCCAGCACGAGGTGGTTCGGCGCTAGAAATCGTTGGACTCGGCGAAGCGCTCACCGAGTTTCCTGAAGCGGCTCTACTTTCTTCCACAGTAGATATTCTAGGCTGAATTTGACTTGGTAGTGGGCTCTGTACGTGCTGGAAGGCCTGTGAGCTGTAGATCGGGCGTCCGTTCATAATTTCTCCTCCGCGGAACGAGTGCGTACCATCAAGGGAGCCGGCGAAGATTTGACGCGAAGGCGAGCCGGCGTGTGTGCCAACAGTCGACACATTAGGATAAATCACAGGATAGCCGGGAGTAACTGAGTGGTGAAAGGCCGGCGCACCATTTATTTTGGAATACATTGGATCAGCGGACAAAGCTGGTGAATGACCCATTGTTTGGGGCAATTGATTCGTTGAGAATTTATCAACCGCCATCATTGGAGAGCTGTAAGGGTTGAACATGGGGTTTGTGAGTTCTTTCTTGGGTAAAGATTTTGGCTTTCGTCGCTTTGGTTTATACTTGTAGTCAGGGTGTTCTTGAATATGGACGGCTTGAAGTCGCTTTGCTTCGGCAATAAACGGCTCTTTCTCCTCCGGTGATAGCATCTTCCACTCGCCTCCAAGTCTTTTACTAATCTCAGAATTATGCATTCTTGGATTGAGAGCTGCGATCTGTTTTCTCTTCCCGCGACTCCAAACCATGAAGGCATTCATTGGCCTTTTAATATGTCCATCGTCTTGTTTTCCCATATTCCTCAAATGTTCCAGTTTTGTCTCCTTCGTGAAGCTTGAAGCAAACTTCAAGCTTGGTGCTGATCTAGTGGTCTTTACACGGTGCTTGCCGGTCCTGACTGTGTTCAAAGGAGCAACCTCGATCTATTATGAGCGAACCAGTATGTACTATGCGCACCTAAAAGGCGTGATTATAGTTGATGGATATAATGATATAATGGGACAATACTAATATTTCATTTCAATAATAATACCTGAGGTAAACAATAGGTGTTAATTATTTGAGGATGAATTATTCATATATCAGTCCTCAGCCAATAAAAGTGCAGTAAATTTTGACGCGGCTATTGTGCAAAAGGTTCATGCTCCTGTGCCTTTGGGAATAATACTTGACAGTCGAAATTAAAAAAAAAATTGGAGCTGATAAGAAACGGCCGAATTTGAAGATCGTAGAACTGGAACTGGATTAAAATCCAATGAAGGCGAAGTGATTTGGTAGTTTTCTGATCTATTTGCTTTTTCATTTAAACAATATTCAAATGATAGTATTGTTTGTGGGCGAGTGTACGACACCTGCGGTTTGATCGCAGGTGCGCGAGCGGTCCATTTCATTCTAATGATGTTTTCCGCTCAATGGTTTGGCTTCCATCTGCGGCATTCGCCATTGTATTCTTTGCACGTGTTTCATTAAGGGTTCGCCATACTTTTTTCTCTTGTTCTTTGTTCGAGATTTTTTAAAGAGATTTACAAACTTTTCAACTTTTTCTCTATTTAATGGACTCAGCTGAGCGATTTGCATAATGAAAGAGTATATTGTGTCACATTTGCAAATAATCTTTTTTGGACTCGCTTGCCGGGGTCAATTTGGTTGCACTGAAAACACAATGAATCTAGCGAGAAATCTTTTTCAGTAACAAACCCCAGGGAATTGTCGTCTTTGTTTGACGCAGTCCGTGAGCACTATGATAAAAAAACAGTTTCATGGAAGCAACCCCGCCAAAAAGTTTGGTCTGGGGATGCCAGGAGTTGGATGAAAAGTGCATTAACATAGGGAAGGGGCAATTAGACTGATAATCTTCCCTGGGCCCGTAATATTTGCGCAGCCATTAAAATTTTTGGTTAAGATCGATTTGCAGCGAAGATAAATATTTTAGAACGAAGGAGATGCAACTTTATTGTGGTAATTGCAACTGCTATTGTTCAGCCTTGGAACCAAATTACGCGTACTTTTCACTGTTTGCCATCAAAAAGACTCTGAGTTCCCCTTTTTCATGTAAAAACGAAGGCGTCTGGGTTTTAGTCTTAGTTATTGTTCGTCGCATTTCCGACGGAACAAGGAGAAGATCACTGAATAACAATATAAACTCAGCTAAACACTAGATTTATTGTCAACAATGTGTCAGTAGCAATGGTGATGAAATCGGGGATGAAAAAAATTTGCCTTGGGATTAGTTCTCTCCATTGTATGGGGGTTTCCTCGCTATGTTTACATTTCTAATCAAACTACAAAGACAGAGTTTAATTATGTTATTTACTGAGAAGAACACAGTCAATTAATTTGGCGGAGAAAATATACTCACTCAGGGTTAGGTGTAAAACATTTTCAATTAAGGAAAGCGAAAACGCACTCATATCCCGCTGATAATGAACTAGCTACGAACAAATTCGAACCCCAAACAAGGGGATAATTTTAAAGAGTTCGTAATAAAGTTTATTTGAATGTCTTTGATTTTCTTTGCGTTAAAACATCGAGCAGCTTAGTGGGAAGGGTTTAAATACAAGTTTTATAAATTTCAGTTTTTCTTTGCGTAATTCATTAAGATCCGTGTAAGCTAATGACCTAGAAGTATATCAACCTTTTCACACGCATGAATTTATTTGAACTGTCATTAGCTTCAATGGTCCAACGATATCCTACGCTTAAAAGTAAAAAACATTTTTGCTATGAGAAATTGCGACTTAAATTTGTTTTTGTAACGGGCCTTAGTAAATATGATTTAGATCATTTGAGCAAACTTCACTCACAAAAGCGGTGTAAAATGATTTTATACCAAAAACAAACAGTGAAACAGTTAACTCAATGGGATAGACATTCAAAACTTCATAGCAACTTGTTGTATTTAAGGTTCATACCAAGAAAAAACCCAAATACAAGTTAAATACAAGAGAGGACAAAGAGAGAAGACTATTTTGGATGAAAAACAAAGCCGCAACAGAGATATTCTTTGAACGATATAGTTATTTCTTTGAGGACGCGTGCGGCATTATTCTGAAGTGAATATCAAATTGGTCACACACGTCATTTGTTGTCCCCGTGTGTTCCTCCTGCGACACTTAGTTTCCAGTTTTTACAGCAAGCAGTTCGCTGTTTCTGTTAACTTTCATCTTAAACAACTGCATTAAGGCAATAAAAACAGCATTCGACGAATTCACAGGTTTTCATTCGCGCCGAGTAAATTATAAAATATTCTTAAAAACAAAAGCGGGTTTCGTCTCCTTGAAAGGTGTAGTGTTAGGAATAACAGCGTGAATTTCTTGTACATCTTTGATAATCATTAACAAGAAAACACAACACACGTTTATTCTTTTCAAACTTCTGTTGGAGCCCTAGATTCGGAGACAAAAGAAAGTCGAAAAAAAAGCTTACTAGTCAAATTCGCGCTTACTTCAAGAAGAGAAATAATAGAAGCAATTGAAAGATTTGTTTTAAAAACAACAGGGTACTCATTAGAATTTATATTTCTCGGATTATTTCAGCGCAACAGAAATTTATAAGAATAAGATTGAGATAAAGGAAAGGCGACCAAGTATTTCTGTTTTACTACCCGCAGTATTGGAAGCAGCGAAAACTTAATTTTAAAATCAAGCAGTGATAAGAAGATTGACGAGAAAGCAAGGAGAAAATCGACGAGGGAAACAGTTTATTCAAGCATGTGGATTGTGATTATAGAAAGCAAGGAATATGTCAATTGAGGAATCAGACAGTTAAGTGAGTTTTGCGATGAAAAAATTATCCTTATCTCGATCGACTGCAGTCGTAAATAGGAAGTAAAAATAGAGCTTGCTTTACAGAATAAAGATGGACTGCAGTCAGCAAACTTAGTTGGCTTGTAAGGAAGATTTATCTCACCATTTTAACTGGAAAAATGTATTTGCCATTAAGGATTAAGAATTTTCAACCGAACGAGCAGCGGACATAAAAGGAACAAAACCTTGACCGTAATATACAGGCAGATTTAGATTTCTGCGATAACAGCCTCGGTTGGCTTTTGCTTAAGAAAGAAAATGATCGATCTTATCACGAGTTCAGACACATAACAGGATTCTTGTAAAAATCCAGTTACGATGTTAAGATAAAAAATTGACAGTGTATAAAAAACAGTTTATTTACCGTGAACAGCTCCATAAAAAAGAAAGACCGTTTATCAGTTAAATGACTAGCTGTGCCTTTGTTGACACGAAGGGATTTTCAAAATATTTTTTAACTTAAAAAGCAAACATTTTCTTCTTCTGTTTTAATAACCAAATTGTAAAGTTTCGATTTGGGATACTCTACATGGTAACAAGCGATGCGATAAAACTGAATAACGTCAAGACGATTGAAACTCAGTACATTAATAAAACAGCTATTTTCTAATTTAGTGTGATAGCACATTTTACTTAATGGCTTGCGAGAGCGGGTAAAATGGGAGACAAATCATACATCAAGTAACTTCAAACCTCAAATGTTGTTCTTGTTTTTCAACAAACAAAAGTAAAACTTAAAACTAAGACAGAATGAAGCACAGTGTGTCGTTTCAAAAGCCACACATGCATGCATGCCTACACGCCAGACAGTTTTAGTTAGAAACTACATTTTGCCTTAGCATGCTAATTGTCTCACACTGCTGATCGTAGCTAAATTGAAGCTCAGCTCTGCTGAAACGAAACTACCCGCCATTTTCTCGATTTAAGAGATTTTATGGTGAAGGAAGTAGGTTGTATATATTAGCAACTAGAATTATTTATATCAATTGACATTACTGCCGCAATTTTCTACCAATTTAGCAATGTACCATGCAAGCAAAGAAACTAGACAGTGTAACCAACTGGTATATTATTTCTTAAACAGTTAAATAGCTTTAAACCGAAGATCGCTATAAAGTAGAAAACATATCACTTTAAGGGAAATCCCCGGTACTATGTGTTAGCTTCTTCGAATAGCTTTTTGTTTCAACTGAATGCGATTTGAGATTGCATGTTGCGATTAAAGAGAACAAGGAATCGAAACAAACACGAATTTGTGTTCTTTTTGAATTCCCTTCAGTGTGACACAAAAGGGAGGTGAAAAGGTCAGTGGGAAGGGAGTCTTCAATGAGTGCTCATATCCTAGCTCAACAAGAAACGAATAAAATTATGTTTAATAGTTGAGTAATAATTGTTTATATAAAAATGAGGAACTGTCATGAAATAGTTTAACTGGATAAGATGTCAATCGACAGACCAGCCATTATGGCAGAGAAGAAAGGTTAAAAAAAAAACTGTATTCAATGATAAACGTTGTTCAGCGTTTGATTTTAGTTCACGCACGAAAGAATAATAATAATAATAACTAAATCCAGTCCTAAACCTACTATCGAATTGGCCGAAATGAATGAAACGTGTGTGATATTCATGCTTGGCCTGATCGAGGACAAAACGGAGATCAAACTTCCACGAGAGCACAACAACGACTGAGGGGCGAAGTTAAAACAGATTACCAAATTGGAAGAAGGCATTGGCGGCGAATTTCATGGTTAATTGTCCCGGATCTTTGATTTTAACAGTTTGGTGCCGATATGTTCTGGTCCGCTTAGCCACCTCTGGTCCCTGTCAGAAAGGTATGTGTTCCTAACATGAATTACAGCTCCTGTCTTTGTTTCTACCCGACCCTGCTGGAGTCAAATTAGCAATCTCACTACATGTCTTGTTGAGTTAAATAGCAGAAAATCAAAACTCGCCACCTGTAAAAGACTTGGTATTATATCTTTTAACCGATATAACGTACGGCTACAGTTAGAAATAATGTCTTTCTAAAGTTATTAAAATAAAAATATTGCTTTTAAGTTACAATCAAAAAAAGGGAAATGGTTCCGGTAGGACTAACTATGCCGCCTCACCCATTTACAACAAGAAATTTCGCTCGTAACATTTGATTGTGGCCTCGATCAGCCTCAGGGTATGCAAAGCAAAAACTGGTCTGGACAAATAGTCTGGAATCCCAAAATACTCCGCGGCGTGGCAGGTTCAATAAGGAAGTTCAGTATTCAAAAGTGAAAGACTTCAAGATCACTCACACATTTGCATTGACCTACCAAAAGCTTACTTAATGGCACGTTCTTTCTTAGTTATACGCTAATGTGAATTAAAATAAAAGGCCTTAAATGGAGTGCTCTTAGTACACTCAATAACTAGCCGTATTATCTTTAAAAGCCGAAAAAATAAACCATTTGGAAGGACGGCGGAGATTCCCAGGGCCATGAATTAACTGAGCGGAGAAGGATTTGTGTATTTCCTACTTAGAAATTGGGTCGGCTTCTTAAAAGGAAAATATTTTTCCCATTAGCAAAACTTAAAAATTGCTGGGCGAAAAATCATCCGAGACTGCGAAAAAAATTTAATGTTAAAATACTCAGCGGCTGACCGAACAATCTATTTTACCTAAAATGCAGTAAGATCTCTGACGACATCTCAAAGACAAGTTGAAGCCTCCCACAGAGAGCCTAAAACAAGCAAACTGTTTCTGAAAAGGCACGCATTCTGTATATCTGTTCTTTCTGAAGAAACACAATTCAAATTGTAGTCAAAAGAGGTGTTAGTTATCAAAAACAGGTCTTTAGCAAATTGAACGCGCGTTCACTGTTGTGTTTCTAACTCGCCCAAACTACAACATATTCGTAAATACAATTATCGTTTTCAGTTGTTCAATGCGACCTAAAGCGTTGCTTTGTCGCGCTAGTCCATTTATGTAAATAAACTTGAAAAACAGAGTTGTCTATTATTTCTAGGTAATGCACCCTAGCGCCGCGGTATCCCGCTGTGAGCTCACGGACTAAACTGATTTGGTGTTTGAATAAACGACTTAAAAACACACTGCAAAGTTACTTTTTACTCAAACAAGGCAAATAAATTAACAGCAATGATGTATTTTCTTATCATCAGAAAGCGAAGATAAACCATATCGGTATATGAGTGAAGAATATCAGGAAGCGACCGCGCACTTTCGAGTTGTCTCAACCGCTAAAGCCATAGCAGCCCGCAGGGCAATCGTTGGTGTCTTTCGTGTAAAATTTTTTGACTTTGATGTGCTCTTGTACAAACAGACAATTAATGAGATATTTGTACAACTGCATTCTGTAAGAAAAACTTCTAATAAACGACTGATTATTTGTTATAATCATCATTATATTGTATCGCTGCCCCGCAAACCGGTGATAATCCCCTGTATTTCTATTTTTCTCTATTATGTTTTCTTATCAGTGAATTTCGCTCGCAGCGATGTTTTACATGCAAACTACAAAAACCCAGCGTGCTGTAGTTAAAGGCACTACACTGTTTTTCCGACTAAAATTATGTTTTACACAGAAAACTGAGAATGTGTTTCACACCCTTCATAAAATTGTTGGAACAAGAAGGATATATTACCGTTGTACTATTCGCGAAATACCGCAAATAAATGCAGTAGTTGCAACAATTGACACCAATAAATGTCGTTATGTTTATTCTATAAGCGCTGCTTTGATAATTCAGTGGAGACATGGCTGGGGAAAGTGTATTTAGTTTTTTTTCGCCACACAACCAAACAACACTTATTGTATGATGATGATAAATTAAACTAAATGTGACCAATTGTGCTTTTATTAATACTGACAAATATGCTAATTCTGCCGGCAAGATTTTGTTTCAATTACAACGAAATGAAATATTCAAAAAACAGTTTATCTTTGTAGCGCAGTTAATTTTGTTGAAGAAACGGAAAAATCTTCATCTTAACTTCAGCCGAAAACTTTATAGTCTTCATTGCATGACAACAGTGTACTGGTTTTCAAAATACTATTCCAGCTCATACACAGCATTATGTTTCGTAAAATAAACATAAAATGCGTTGAGTTAAGGTTAATTCGAGAATGATTTACCAGAATTAAAATATAATGGCACTGGGCTTGTTTAAAGCAAATCTTGATTATTACCAAAAAAAAATTTCTCGTAATGTTCATGCACTCAGGATGTGTCGGCTCTCTGAAAAACCTTTATCTTCAATTTTGCTTTTGTGTGCTGGGATCAAAAGTGCCGGGGAGTAATTGCTTCTTACGTCAGTCGGGACTGTTTTTCATGAGCAAAATCTCGAGACTATAGAAAACCCATCGCTCTCAAAACGTTGTCAAGTTGGCAATTTTACTCAGATATGTTTCAAGCCTCAACTGAACCTATATGTTCAAAATAATATGTAATTAAACAGCTGTCAAAACAGAAAAAAAGAAATCGCAGCGTTATTAGGTTATTTTCAGAGATAGGTGCAATTTTGAGCTTTTAGTGTCATGGCAGTAACAATTAACAATAAGCACCGAGTTTGTTTCCCTTCTCAAGCAATGCAGTTTCACTTGGATTAGTATAAACATCGGGACAAGCATGTATTTTTTAATTTTCAAAAAAATCTTGATCACTGATCGGCATTCAATATACTATACAGACAGTTTAATTTTAAAGAAAGGCCTTTTTCATAAAGCAGCAGAACCATCTGTAAATTGTACAACTCTGTAGTTATTTGAACACAATTATATAAGCCACGAACTCAGACTTTATAGAATACTGTCTTTTTGCATGGGTTTTGGAAACTAGATATTTCAAAAGCGCCCAAATATTCAACTTTAAATTCAATCAGACGAAACTAACACTAACACCGCATCTTGCTGCCACTTCTCACCAAAATGAATTCTTGTCTCGGATTTAAGTTTAAACAGAAAATAGGGCAATGCAGACTCTTGAAATTTAGTCATCTAGTTTCTCCTCAGCACCCGCTCCGCAAAACACCAGCCGCTCGTAGCTTTTCTTAAACGAAAACATTTTCCTTCATTCCTGCCGCCAATCAGACAACGAACTGACCGCCATTCTGTCAACGAATTTCTGTACGCAAGATTTTATGAAAAACCGGAGATCAATCAGTTTATGGGGACTAAAGCATTCCGGTCAGAGGTTCGTTGAAGAACCGTTGGGATTACAGAATACTGACTGACAACGCATACATCATTTTGTTGTTTTAAGAACCAAATAACTGCATGTGGCCCGGGCTTGGTCTTCATATATATTTTTTTAGTTTTGGCGAACTCAGCCTAAAACCTTCTTAAAATGTTATTTCTATTCATAAAAGAACTGTTCAGGTAAAGTAACTGGGTTTTATGATCTGAGGCAGAACTTGAGCCTCAGTTGTATTTGGGCAATTGCATGCGCAAATCCGAGCTTCAGTGTTCCTATAGAGTTTGTTCTTAAAAGCCTGAGAAAATAAAACTTATATCATGCATACATACATACATACATACATACATACATACATACATATATACATACATACATATATACATACATACATACATACATACATACATACATACACACATACACACATATATACATACATACATACATACATACATACATACATACATACATACACACATACACACATATATACACACACACACACATACATACATACATACATACATACACACATACACACATATATACATACATACATACGTACATACATACATACATACATACATACACACATATATACATACATACATACATACACACATACACACATATATACACACACACACACACATATACATACATACATGCATACATACATACATACATACATATATACATACATACATACACACATACATACATACATACATACATGCATACATACATACATACATACATACAGACAGACAGACAGACATACCTACATACATACATGCGTACAGTCAGGAGACTGGTAAACTTTGCAGTTTTTGAGCAGTCTCCATAGACACATAGACAAACACAGACAGACAGATAGACAGACAGATAGACAGTCAGATAGACAGATAGACAGTCAGATAGACAGACAGACAGGCAAACTGACTGACTGACTGACTGACTGACAAGGCTTGCACTCAAACAGAAAATGACAAAAAATATGCAAAAAGCAATTAATTGTAATCAAAGCACCCAGTGCCGGCTGAGTCTGATCAAAACCTCCTTTGTTGTTAATTACACAAAACTTGATATAACAAGAGTGAGCGGTACAAAACGGACCTTAAGTCCTGCATGTTGGGAGGGGAAGTTTTAGTTTGTTTCGAGAAAGAAAAATAGCTTTTACGTTTTGAAGCATTCTAAGTTCCTTTAAACTAGTTACTGGTTACTGAGTTCGCAGACATCTTAACACTGTTTCCAACGTTTCAGTTCGGCTGGGATCTGGTTAAGAAAACGACTTTACTGGGGCTTACAGCATCAAAGAGCATGACCTAGCTGCCTGCGATAGCGAGTGTCAACATTCAGGCACGCGTATCGTGCAAAAAAATACAAAGACAAATCGAGACTTAGAAGCAAGCAGGAGCTATTATATAGCAGTTCAGGTTCAGACAGAAGGACAACAAACAAATAAACCGGAAAATAAACAAACCGCAAACACATGAAGACAAATTTTTAAAAACAAAACAAAAAGAACCTGGTTTTTAGCATTGATGAGTCAACTAAATTTGTGAATAGGTTATGTGTAAAGCTGATATTCGAACGCTATATTAGCTCTTAAAGGCTTAATTCGTCAGAGGGAACTGCAAATAAACAGACAGACAAAACGACAAACAGGTCGACAGACAAAAAGACAGACAGACACACAAACAAACAAACCGAGTGACATACAAAAATGACAGAGAAAATGACAGAAAGACGCAGTAAACCATTTTACTTTCTCCCACTCTCCAAAGTCTAAAGGCTAAAGGAGGTTTAAAAAGAATTAAGGGTTAAAATATTGCATAATTTTAGGATAACTTGGATTACGACAATTGTTCAAATCACCAAAAACACAAGTGCAAACATGGAAAACAGAAGATATATTATTGTTGCTGTTGTTGGAATAACTTTTCCTATTTTCTTGACCTAGAATTTTTTAAAGGATGAACGTTAAACAGTCAACCTATACTGATCGAGCTGCGACTTCCAGTTCAACCTATATATAAACTTAAACCCGTAAGAAAACCAGGCTATGCGGCCCCATGTACCTGTACTTTCAATCGTAATGCCTGTACGGGAGGTTGGGTATTTCAAGAAAAATTGCAGAATTAACGACATTTAAAGAATCTCGTAAGAACAGAGTCACGTTTGCAACATGCAACGGATTTGAAAAAAAAACATTGAACTATGCAGAGGAAGATTAACTTATCTGCATGACTAATAGCTGTATTTATATGAACTTTCGATATGAATCCAGGAAAATCAACATTTATACGCGCGATCAGGCTTTTTGCAGTTGTTTTCATACCATTCTCAAGACTTTGTTTCATTCCAGATGAGCCAAATTAGGTACTTTAAAGCTGGGTAATCTATATCTTGCTGGCATTATTTGCGATCTGTAAAGAAAACACTTCAAACTAAGCAGATACCGTTACAAGCATAAAATATTGCCTTTCTTCCCCGAACAAAGCGTCTTTTATTTCTTTATAACACTTCTACGTTAAAACAAACTTCCGTTGACCCTCTCTTAGTGACTTTAAAGGCAACAACAGCAGGTTCGCGACTGTGAACAAAATTTAAAAGAAAAACAGAAAAAGAGAAGCATCGACTGTTAAGTTAATTCTCTAAACCTCAGTATTGTCTGGTTGTTTTCTCTGTTTGTATTCATATAACAATCATAAGCTTTTCCACACTGCTTTGAAGTACCGTGCAGGGATCAGCCACAATATGACTGCATGTACTCTCTTTTTTTTATAAGAACCTTTTTTCATTTCATTTTCAAAATTTAGTGGGAATTCAGTTCACCTTATGTTGACACTAAGAAAGGAATGTCTGTTTCTATAAGTTTGGATTGGAAAGAAGAGCCGCCAGCTCTGCAACTTAACACCCGATTTCTGATACTGAAACAGGAGACAGCAATACGTTTGGTACATATATATCAACTAATTAGAATGTTTGGAACAGCCTATGAATGTTTTATACAGACAGAAAACTCCACAAAAAATTAAGAACATTTTTGGGAACACTTGAGGCTGAAATCAGTCCTCAGTCTCGGCCAACAGACGTTCTTATGCGAGGCTGAATGAGTGTATGAAAGATAAGTACACTTAGGTGAAAATTCTATTTTTTTTGGGAGTGGCTACCTGGTCTCCCAACTGAAGCCCGAGGCTTGTGTTAAACGATTGACGGTCCAGATTTTGGCGTGAAAAGTGATCTTGTAAACTGGAAAAACCAAGCCTCGGAGCCAGATTTAGATCTGCAAAACTCAGCCCACTTCGTGGTAGGAGGCGGTGTAAATTGTTACCACAATGCAAATTCGCCTTAAAAATATATTTATCAGTAGATTTTTTGAAACAAAGAACTCGAGGAAAGATATTCGTGCCTGTCGAGTTGAATAAAAAATTTACAACCATCTATTCTGTCACGCCCAACCTTTTGGAGAAATCAAATAGACAGTCTTAATTAAGACTATGCAAGTCAAGTGTTCCTTACAATAGGGCTACATAGAAGGAGAAATACTTTCTTTTAGGGCTATACAGCACGAAACAGCCTTTCCAATAGAGCTATACAACACGATTTCCTGCTGTGACCCAGCTGGAGACTGAACTTAATGAGTCATTAATAACATTTTGAGATTTCTACATGAATAATTAAGAGACGACAAACAGCCCTTAATGATAAATTGCACGCTATAATATAGAAATCGATGAATCATTTACAACATCTTACTTGATCTACTCTGCTCGCTGAAGTATTTTCACAAGTGTTTAAGTTTGCTTGATGTCTACCTTTACGAAGAGTCATTATAATCAATCAAACTAAACAACATTTGGGCGCATTTTTTCTTTTGTTGCCATCAGTTTTCCGTGATTGAGCCAAGCGTTTTCTAGCCGGAGGGTACCAGCATGCACGTTACTGTGCTATTTATAAAAATCAGTTCAATTAACAAGACTGCAATTATCACCTTGATATATGTTTACCGGTTAAATGACATAATAAACGATAAGCTCGTGACGCTACTTTTACAAACTCGTTCCATTTGTTAATAGTTAAGAAAGTGTTGTTTTGGTTGACTGAAAACAAAATACTTAATACAAAGAGTAAAACGATTTACGTCAAAGCCATATGGAGACAAATGATAACTGAAAGAGAAAACTTCAGTTTAACGTGTATATACGACATTCGGTTGAGTTACAATGTAATATCTCGCAGCAGCTGACTGCTTTTCTTTTGACAATAAATTTCTAAAAAATAGTACGTTCTTTCATCTAATTGTTTACAATTTTTTAAGACGTTTTACTCAAACATTCACGCATGCACTGTGGTGCGAATTTGTGATGTTCATTAGTTTTACAGTTACCACAGTTTTTAGAACTCTTACGGATCATTTTTGATAGCTGAAGTGTTAAGACTAAAAGAAAACCTGATAAGGAACCGTATAGTTTCATTTCAAAAACGTTTTAATTTTAATTTTTGACAATTACAGCATCGACCCAAATGGTTATTAAACGTTTGTTGATACTAACTAACTGAAAAACTTTGAAACAAAACTGAACTTTCTCTGAGAAGTCAATATTGTAGATTAACGATATCTCGTTGCTGTTAAAGAAAAACAAAAGAATTAGTCAGATAACTATTTAAAAAACCTTCTCAAAGGACAAAACTCTAATCACAGCTCTTTTGATACAATAATTATTGACTTGAGATCTGCATTCACAACTAGAAACATTGTATTACAGTATTTGTTTTGAAAGTCATTTTCAAAATACTAATTCGAGAAACTGATGATCAACATTGAAACAAAGACAATGGAAAATGTTCCAGGATATCGGGTGGGGTAGCTCTCTTCAATCTACGTTTTCGACATCAAATGTTCTTTTCTGCAGTACCTTTGAGCAAACTTTTCTAGTACTAGCAATATATTACAGCACCAAATTCTACCCGAATCTTTTGAAAGCTAAAACTTTCTAAACGACTTAAGTGTTCTTTGATTAAATGAACCCTCCCTCAAAATCATTCTCAAAATGATAAACATAGTATCGACTACAGTAAACTGTGCTGTTTATGACACGATATCGACAACACTTAAATGTGTTGTGTGTGACACTATGGTTAAGGCCGACCGGACAAGGGTGGGTGCAGTGGGTGGCGGGGAGGAGGACCCAATTCCCAGGCAAAGCATATATTTTCTGTAACGACACACAATGTCCTTTGGCCGTGTTAGTTTCTTTCCAGTTCAGTATGAAGTTCTCCTAAGTTGCCGATCAGCAACTACACTCGGCACTATTAAATTATCGCGACAGGCATTTGCTTGAGACTTGCATGCGTTAGTCGTGTTACTGGAAAGCGCGCCCTTCTGAACAGAATCAACCAGTGTTATTCATATCTAACAACCTGTAAGCTTATAAAACGGAAAATCGTCATTAGAAAAAAAAGCCTCCCGGTAGAACAAAAACTTACGTAAAAACACCACCAAAAAAATAAATGGTGTTTTCAGAGCTCAGTAATTTTTCAAAACTTAGTATGTCTAACATCTCACGTCTGTGACGCTTGTTTAGAATTACTCCATCCCTTCCGCCGCCCTGATGGTGAAATGCGCCGAGTTTTGCCAAGGCATCTACCATAGTTAAATTTGCTGTTTTGACACAATGTTGATTGGTGAAATGCGCTGTTTGTGGCACCGCTATTGTGAGATACACTCTTGACACAAAAACGACTATGGCGGAATGCGCTGTTTATAACACTATGGTGAAATGCACTGTTTTTAACGCCATATCGCCTACAGTGAAAAGCGCTGTCTGTGATACTACGGTGAAATGCGCTGTTTGTGAAACTACGGTGAAATGCACTGTTTCTGATACTACTGTGAAATGCGCTGTTTGTGATACTATGGTGAAATGCGCTGTTTGTGAAACTACGGTGAAATGCACTGTTTCTGATACTACTGTGAAATGCGCTGTTTCTGATACTACTGTGAAATGCGCTGTTTGTGAAACTACGGTGAAATGCGCTGTTTGTGAAACTACGGTGAAATGCACTGTTTCTGATACTACTGTGAAATGCGCTGTTTCTGATA
>JAOBYE010136556.1:0-18816 GCA_025403585.1 Parazoanthus swiftii | reverse complement strand
ACAAGACCAAAAAGTAATTCTTGCCTCGATCATGTTTATTCTACACATGGGCATTTTATCACTGACATCACTGTACCGAATTTTGGAATCTCCGATCACTTGCCAGTTTTTCTATGCCGAAACTATGTGAAATTGAATATGGTTTCAGGTCATAAACATAACTTATTCTGATTTCAAAAATTTATAAGATACACTATTCTATTCAGGACTGTGAATTGTGTAATTTTTGGAAACTGTTGCAAGTGGTATTGTGAATTAAATATTTCAGGAAAACTATATATCGAACCGATGTATGAAACTTATCTACCTTAAAAGTTTACAGCAAAATATTATTGTCATCAAGAATTATACTCAAATTAAGACTGCCTAACTACAGCTTAAACAAAGTAGGATCTTCATGTCTGCAGCTTGGGCCTCGGTGAGCCCCTTGCATTCTAGGTGCATCCACTGGCTGCACGTAGCCATGGTGCACTGCACCATCCCACTCCCCGTGCCTGCGATGTTACAAAAGTCACAAGTGGTCACGTTTCTTTTCTTTCGCTTTGTCTTTCTCCTGCTCTCAGCTGCAGGTCTTTTCAAAGCAGAAGGGGTCGTTTTCACATTCAACATAATAAACGGGGATCGTATATTTTTCAGTGCCGTATGAGCAGTCTTAAGAAAATGACATTCAATTATTCACTTATTGAGAATCCGATCTTCACAAATTGTGTCGAGTTAGGTTGACTCACGAACAAGACTGGATTTTTGTAACACAATACTTCGTGTAATACTAATACAGTTGTATGTTTCTCCTTACGACGACCTGGTTAACCAAGAACGTCCAAAGGTATACTTACGTGAGAAATACTTGATAAAGACACAGTTGGCGGTTGACAAATATCACATTTGACGCTTGCACATATGGCCTCTTCAACTTGTAGAAACGATAACCATCTTTGGAATTACCGTAACGGTCGTAGTTGTAATTATAGCCACATTCTTCGCATCGCCAGGTGACTTTTCTGGCTTTTATTGGTCCTTGGAAATCGAAGACAACTACTTCAATGGGTTTGTTGTGCACGACTAGTCGGGGACGCCCGCAGCACTTCAAGCAGTTTTGTGTCGGAGGTTGAAGGAAATAATCAGTGCACGTGTTCGCGTTCATTTCTTTCCCACAGAGACTCTGGCAAACAACTTCCCTTTCAAGTTCAGAAATAACGATGCCACATCGCTGAAAAACGGCGGCTTGTTGGCTCTTCAACTCATCTTTCTGGAGAATCTTCGGTAACGAAGAAATACTACGACAGAGCTCAGCTGTTACAGCGGCGCCGTATTTCGCACACAGGACAATCTCGATGTCACAAGTGTTTACCTCAGTGAGGTCTGCGCTTTTCAAGGTTGAAATAGCCTCTTGAATGGAGTTTAACTTTCTTTTTCGCGATCTTTCGCTTTCCAAATTTTCAAAAAAAGATTTAGACGAAATGCTACTGTTCCTGGACATGCTAGAAATAACAACTGAACACTTAAGATGCGTTACTCCCAATACATGGGACGAGTGGGAATGGGGACGAGTGTGTGGATGAGTTAGGGCGGTTAGGCCTAACTGGAAACCTAACTGGAAACGTCCTCCCCTAAAATATGACTCATATGGAATCATAAACAGTTTTGGGAATAATATAGGCCCCACCTGGAGATTTATACTGAGTTTGTACTGAACCTTGGCGTCACACGTGCGTTCTTGGCGATGCAGCATTGTCACATGTTTCCAGTATTTACCACAGCGAGATCAACAAAATTAATGAGAAAAGAGCTTCATATCTTTGACGTAAGAAAAATGTTTTTTGTGGAGGTTAAGGTGCTTATTCTCCTTTAATCGCTCTCAAATTCCCGCAAGTGCAACACGCGTAGCGTCCAGTGATATTTCTCAGTTTATTCACTGTCTTCCTGAACCCTACGGTCAACTAAGAACAAAACTTAGGATTATTATGCGTTTGACCGCTACGTGACTGAAATGATAATTATTACATAACACACAAATTACGAATCTAAAACACTCGCTAAGATTATCCTCTAAATGATTCGAGATTCAAAAGATGCTCAGAAAATTACATTATTTACGTAGTACATTAGGTTAAAGGCGTACATACCAACGTTTGCGGGATAAAACAAACGATTTCACATGCGATCACAAGTTTGGCTTTCTAATTCTTTCTCTTTCTCATTCTCAAGTAACGCTTTGAGTGTCACTTGATATACTGATCCCTTTCAAATATTAACCGTGACAAAATGTAAACAAGTGATTTATTAAGGCATCAATGACTGCCGTAACATAGAACTGGCATCATAAATTTCCATAGGTACACAGTTCTCTTACCATTACCTTCCTTGGTTGCATCCTGAAAATCCCTTAGCCACAAACCAGTTTTCAAGATATTTGTGGCATAATTGTAGACATCATAACTAGTTCTAGGATCTGGACGGCTTCTCTCTTCAGCATGATCTGATCTTCAATGATCAAATCATGGTCTTTCCTTTCATGCCTTTGGTGATGGCCAGGTGTAGCGTAGGTTCTACCACACTCAGGAAAGCGACATGGCAAACGGTTCATTTTTTCTGAATTGCTTTCCCTTTCTTCAAGATCTTTTCTCAGCGTACTGTGTGCATTTGGGAGCATGCACTTAAGTAGGACAAACTCGTCAATCATTTGTCCAAAGGTGTCATAGAGAGTTGCTTGCATCTCCTGACCTAACTCAAGTCCACTTGGGAAAAACTTGTTGAATGGCTTTGCATCTCGGCTGTCCATCCCAAAGATTAAAAAAGCAGCGTACACATTGTGAGCATCCACTATTGTTCCAAAGAATGAATCATACGCACGAAAAGACTTGTTCACATCACTCTTTACATCCTTTCGGTTAAGCAGGGTCTTCATTTGGGACAGAGTTCCCAATTCACTCCTGCTTTCATCTTTGTACAAGTAGTCAAAAACCATCAGCAAAGTACCGTAATAATATCAAATGAACGTGAAGGAATTTCTGACTCTGCACATTGTTGCGAGAATTGAAAATATTATTTATTTATTTATTTAATTATAACAATATTTAGTCAGGATGCTCTCTCGCATAGGTGATTTTCAGAGAGGTCCTGAGACATAACATGTTACAAATACCAATTACATGTAGGTTACAATGTTTTAAAGTCTGGCAAACGCATGCATTAAAAAATACTTATTTACAATATCTAGCTGATTTGTTCTAAATGTAAATTATATAAAGTAAAACGGAGTTTGAAGGTAAAAATTTTAAAAGGAATTACAAGGTGTTAAAAATATCTATAAAAATTTGACTTGAACTCTTTTATAGTTTTACATGATTTTTAATCATGGTGCAATGCGTTCCAGTCAATGACGGCATGGTAGGTTAGTCTTTGCTTTCCCCAGTTTCGTTTGACTTTAGGAAGACGCAACTTGTCTTTGTTTCTAGTGTTATAATTGTGTGTTTCTTGAAACGATTTCAAGTTTAAGGTTGATGTACAAATAACAAAGTCCATTTAGGCACTTAAATACGTGGACGCACCTATGATAGCATCGTCGCACGGCAAGCTTTCTCCAACCTAAGATGTTTGGGGCATCAGTGGCTGGCGAAAGAGGTCTGCGTTTAAGAGTTATTTTGGCTGCTTTGTTTTGTAGGATTTGGAGACTTTCCGTTAGTACGATGTTATCCTTATCTCCCCATACAAGGTCGCCGTAGTCAAACAGTGGTAGTACAAGAGAATTATAAAACAAAAGCCTTGCACTGTGTGGCAGTAAATGTCTTGTTCTACTCAAAAGCCCGAGGCGTTTGTTGATTTTTGAGCTGAGGATGGCCACGTGTGTTTAGTCCAGGTCATGGTTGATGACAGTGTAACACCGAGGTATAAGAAGTGATCAACGTTCTTTATTGCGTTACCATTGACGTGGACTGAAATGCTTATGTTTTCATTCTTTTCAAGAAGACCAAGATGCCCCTGTACAACAGGAATCATGTTTATTGAGTAATTAAACAAATGGAACAAAATGTTCAATAACTAAGGTAAAAATTGAAACGAAAGTGCTTATTTTCCTCTCCCTGGCCAACAATTGGTTAAAGTAAATACATGTTGTACAAATGTAGTGTACACTTCAGTACTGTACTGTAGCACAAGCTAGCTAAGCTAAATCCTTTTTCAAGCCCAGTGGCTCTTAAGACCAGCGCATATCTCTGGTTTAAGGCCAGGGTACACCTGAGTTAGCCAAATTTAAGTGACATTTTTGAAAAAGCTGTTGTTCCATTGTTTTTGATCTAAAGTATGCAAACCTGTGTATCAAAATAAAGCTTATGAACCAATGATTAGTTGAGAAAAGATAGCTTCATATTGGTTGTATGAAATTAAAAACTAAGAGCATTTATTGTTATGAGCGGAGGGAATTGTGATATTTTAAATGGTAAAGCAGGACCATAAATTTTAATTATTGATATCAAGTCTCTAGTGTAAAACTTTTTGTATGAACACTAACACAATTTCTTATTTAGATCTATAATCCCTGAAAATTTAAAGTCAATTTAGCAAATCGTTGTAGAGATATCATTTCTTTACTGCAGAATATACGTTTTGCAAGAAAATGTGTTAAGGTAAAAGTTTAAAAAAAATGACAGATTGCCAACAATGTTTGCACATTATGTTTTTCAAAACTGTTTTAGAAGGCTCCTGCCTCATATGTGACACCTTCAGCAACACGAAGAGCTTTTTCTCGATGCACACGAAGAGAATCTTGGATTTGTCGCTGCTTTCTCTGTTTTGCTGTGGCATTTCGGTCTGACTGCCCCATTTTTTTTATCAGTTTGTCGTTTTTCTTGCTTTGTGTGTTTACCGCCGGGCATTTGAAGCCTCTGCATGACTTTTTCTCTGCTAGCTATACCAACGTGAAAATGACAAACTACAGATGCTACTGCAACGCGAACTGTTTTGCTTCCATGGTCTTATGTTTTGGACATCGAACCCAAACTAAGGCGTTAATGCATTCGTTTGCATTTTGTGTCGCACCACGCACACACCTTTTCGACAATTATTGTCACTAAGTGTACACAGGGCGCAGAACTTCAAGAAATACTACCGGTAAGCAATCCTTTGCAGAGTAAGTCTTGGTTCCCGTAGCCAAGTCTGCCTGCCACTTACACCATGAGTCCTTTCCAGGAGGACAGTATCGGTGTTGTTTGCTTGGATTTTCACAATTTACATAATGACGCAGAGAGGCAACATTGTTCTTTTTCATTAAATACACAGCAACATTCACCTCTCTGTCACTGAAGTTTGATTTTGAAACGGTGTTTTGCCTGATGGCTAAACCATTATGTTTCTGCAATTTTTTTAAAATTTTGCCTCTGATAGTCGCCCAGCTCCTCCGATTGGTTTACTATCAGCAAGTTTGCCTTTTGTTCTGCTTTTAAGGTTAAGGAGATTCTTGCCTATTCTTTTCTGGACATGGCCAACACAATCAATCGTTTCAACTTTACAGTCCTCTTAAATTTCTTCTACAGAGTTGAAAGCTTTACTGTCACCGTCAGATACCAACCAAAGGTATCTGAGGTTATGAGAGTCGGTGGATCTGGTCCACAGAATTTGAGCTCCTTCTGCTTCCATGGCAGGTGAGCTACCAGTAAAAATTAATTTCACATTCACCCTTTTCTTCATGCTCCATCCTCCATTCTTCAAATGCACTTTCTTCATTGCCTTGTTTAGTTTCAGGGCGCATTTGGCACGTGATTTTGACAACACATAGGAGTCAAAAACCTCCCCAGTATCCAGAGAGATGGCATTTATGCTATTACATTTAAAAATTAACGTAAGTTATAAGGATACTTCGCTTTGAAAATTAAACCTGTCTATATATAAAGCCTAAATCAAACTTTGAATCACTTGACTTCAAGATGAAGTTGTAGTGGACAGTGAAATGTATTGGGAGGTTAAGACTAATCTGAAAGATACAGAACGTCCCTTGTCGTTAGTGAGCTGTTTACTAGCAGATTTTCTAAAAATCTACACCAATGAGGCAAAAAAGGGTTCAGTATTTGAGGACTATTTAAAACATTTTTATAAACTTAAATTTCACATCATAGTTATGTTTTATTTCATTTCCATGGACTTTTTCCGAGATGGCTTTTGCCTCTTCATGTCTTTCGGTTGGAAGCTGCTATACATCTTGTCAGCTTTGGAATAAAGTTCCTAGGCGTCTTCGTGCAATAAAGCTGCTTGAAGAGTGGGTTTCAACCCCGCCAAGTCGTAATAGGAAAATGAGGTAATATTGTTAATTAGCCTACATGACTTTTACTAGGGTACTTGTGCTTGCAAAGGAGACCTTTCGCGAAATTGATAATGGCGGTGCGAAGAAATCTTCTGTTCTGGTTATTTCTCCGCTAAACAGCCAAATAGATAAACAGATAAAAAAAAGGCAAGATCGTTGTGGCCGTTATTTGTGTCACTTCAATTAAGACGTGGATATTGCAGACGTTCGGGACATTAAGTTTCAGCTACTCTTTGGGTCAGCTGAGAGAGTCCTTTAAAAGGAAGGACTTCAAAGCGGCTCTCAAAAATAGCTCGTCGAAACTCCACCAAAACGTGCTGGCCATTGTTGTCGTCGAGTCTCACACTGTAGAGACATTGACCGGGGAGAGACATTATTTTCGTGTCTGCAGGTTATCTCACTGTTACATTTTCGCTGTTTGGATACACGATCACAACTTTGACCTTCGTCTCCGTTGAGTCGAAAATATTGTCGACATTCAAGTGTATTAAAATACTGTCATTGGAAAACCCGTGTACAGTCTTATTTGCAATTTGTTCTTGAGTTTGCCCTTAGATTTGCAGGAAAGCATTGTTAGTCGGAAGAATTTTGTTTGGTCGGCGTTTCCCCTTTTTAGGTGTTGAGGCGATTGTTGCTGGAAGCCCGCGGTTGAATCGTTTGCCACTCGTTTTTTTATCAAGATGGTCGGATCGTTTTTTGTCAAGGCAAGACTTTTCAAAAAAGAAACACTCGTATAATATCTTTATTTTTCTTGCTTACGGACAGCACACACTTTCGGAGTAATTTTCATTCTGCATAAAACTGAGCAGTGAAAACATGCGCAATCGTGCAAGAGATTGCCCAAAGTCCTGAGGCTCAGGCTCTTTAGCTAATTAATTTTTGATAATTACTGATCGAGCCTAATAACAGTGAGATAAATGTTGTGAATATATTGTCAATGTGGCGGGATGAACTACATGAGCAAAAATACCCGCAAAGCAATTCGTTTTCCATTACATGCTTAGTTTATATTCAAACCATAATTAGAATTAAGAATAATTTACACCAATTCGAAGCTGAAATCGCCAAACAACGAGGCTCGGCCAAATATACTGGTTCTTATATTTAACAAAGCATTTACCTGAACTCTCGTTATCACTTTCTTGACCCTCGAAGACGAAAGAGCTATCGTCATTTAGATCCGAAGTAGTCGAAGTGTTCGGGGTGACAAGACTCGCCGTCCACCCGAAAGCCCAGCGATTCTCTTGCGGGCGAACATCCCCTTATTTCTGTCAGGAGATCGTAGTTCTCCTGAACTACCCGTCCGCTTCCACTTCGGGTGTATTTAAAACACGCATTAATTACACCAAAATACCATCTTCACCATTTAATTTATTACATATTCTCAAGCGAGCCAGCTAAAAAGCTGTGATACACTTACAGGCAATCTATCTGTGCCAAGATTCGTAGCAGCCGCTTCCAGAAATACAAGCAAATTAAATGCCCTGAACTCTATCAAACATGTTCTGTCACTGATACTCATGTTTTAGTTAAATTAATGCCTAGTCACCTTGTACATAGTATTACACACCTTTTCACTGCCTTTATTACCTTCCTTGTTTGCCTGCAAAACAAAGAAACAGTTAAATAAATACAAAATTTTAATAAACACACTGAAGAACAAAGTGATGTGAAAATCAATAATTGTAATGACAAACACTGCAGTAAGACTAATCTAAACAAGTCTTTCATGCTCTTAATAAAGATGATAACAATGATAATAATAATAATTATAATAATAAATTTAACTTATATATATCACTACTTCTTGAAATTCAAAAGCCCCTAACATCTTGAAAATACGAAGTTAATTAATTAATCCTATTATCTTTATCCATGGAACCTCACTAGGTCCCTAGATGTTTGTAAATAAATAAATTAATTAATTAATTAAATTAGGAAAAAGAAACAAAAACTGTAAACTGAATGTTAAGATTGCTATACTGAATTTAACATGTTTATTATTTGGGACTGCATACATGTAAAAGCATATGTTGTAGCATATAGTAACTACAGCTTACATGTAGTTTATAGTTACCTTCACTGCCAGGAGGTTGCTATTCAACTAAAAAAACTCATATACCAACCAGGAGAGGAAGTACGTGTAAAGGCAAAGTTTCATGACCACACAATAACATATGCGGTAAAAACCCACATGTAAGAACCCGAGATTTAAGAACCTCTTGTTAGAAATTTGCTTTTTTAAAACCCCAAAATATAAGAACCTGTCTACCCAAACAAATTTCAACAGGCTCTTATATGTGAGGTTAATTTATATCATAAATATATATTTTACCAAAAAGTTGACTTCAGAGATGTCAAAAATTGTAATGAAACTCAAAATGCATATTATTTGTTAAATGAGAACTGTTACTGTATTACAAAGCAATTACTGTACTGCTAGAATTGAATGCATCGTTTGTATGTAAGAAAATAAGAACCTGCTCAATAACCTACTAAGACTAAACTGTCAAATAGTACCCCAAAATACAAGAATCTGTTTTGCCAAACTCTGAAAAAAGTACTGTAGGTTCTTACACACGGGTTTTTACTGTAACTTATCAAGATTACACTGACTTTACCTGGGTTGTGTGAGCATTAGCTTCAGCTTCGCAATCTTGTGACTAAAAAAAATAACTATTCCACTATTCCACAAACAAGTGTTTGATATGAGCTTTAAGACAGTGGGTGGGAAAGAGGAGCACACCAAACACTGCATAAATACAGTATATCTCAAATTTTATATTCGATGGACAACCACTATTGCAGTTTATTACGGCCATGATAAATCAAGAGCTTATTATGTTGGATTTAATGAGAAAGAATGGGCTACCTACTGACCAAAAGTGCATGGGTGTTGCTCTTAAAAATTTTACAAATTTGACAAGTGGCTTGGAAAAGACTAACAGATTCAAACTGTGAGACAAACAAAAACACTATCAAAATTTAACATACCTTAGATGTTCCTTCATCTAATTCTTTTTTTTTTCTTTTCCGCCTTTTCCTTCAATGCTATCTTTCTCTTTCTTTTATTTTCTTCTTTTTCTTCTTTTGTCTGTGTATCGTTGCAGGAACACTTGTAACAATTATACACAATGTATATACATGTACAGGAGTGCAATGGGACTATGTATATGTTTACAAGACAACATTTTGACTTTAACTGGGAGTACTAAATCAGGAACATGTTTCCAATGAACATGAAGAGTTGACACAACACAAACTACATGTACACCTTACCTTCTTTATGTATGAAGATGGCTTCCTTGCAGCACATTGGCTTGTGCTGACGTGTCTTAAAACCCTTGCTGGATCCAACGTTACCGTTCCCACATCGCCAACATCGTGCGATCCAAAGAGACTTCTGATATCTGGATCACTAATTATTTTTTGGCAAACTAACAGGTTTTTACGGGCCTGTTCTGACGTCGTGTTGGCGGACTCACGCAATGCTCCATCGCCTTGCCACTGAAAAATAAGAGACTAAAATGTTCCAAAGCTAAAGAAGACTATTACTGGCAACAATTTTCCTACAAAACTGAAGAGACACATTGACTTTTCAGTATTCAGTGATTTCATTTTAATGAGACCTTTAAAATGCTACTCGCATGCATCTTCATATCAAAACAGTGGTTGTCATTCAATATATCAAGTTTACAGTTGCTGGTACTATCGAGTACCTTAATTTAGTAACATGTACTTATCAAGATAAAAACGACATTAAATCACTTTTACATAAATTAGAAGTACAGCTAGTTTTGATTATACATGAATGGTAGCATAAACCTGGAACCTTACAACTGGCAGCTAAGTTGTTATTGAGGGTATTCACTTAGGAAAACAGCTATGTATCGTAACACCTGCTTGGCTGCAAAGAATGATGTTCATACCTGAAAGCATTTCTTTAGACGGGTTAATTAATTACCTCATTCTGCAACTTCAATCTGGCCACATGGTTCGAAACAAGCCTATTAAATCTGTTTAGCTGCAAGTTTGCAGCATGAGCTTCTGCATTTCTCCTGCTTAATTTCACTAATTCAGCTTTCGACAGCTCTATCCTATTCTTTTTCTTTCCTGGAAAGAAAGCAAAGCAAATGTTCAGAGCACACGTAGAATGTTGTTATAAGAATATACTTTAGGTTTTGATTTATGGTAATACAATAAGTAACAATAGCGAGCTCTTGTTCCTGTCATGTCCAGTACATGTACATGCACTACAGTGTTCTCTTGGTAACCGGTACTTTCAAGGAAACCAAAAAAAATTAAAGCTAAATCAGAGTCTGAGAAAATGAGTTGATGGTTCTTGTAAAATAAAATTCAGTTTGAGTTGGCTAGATGTTTGGGTTACAATGGGTTAATTTGTCAAATCACTGTAATTTTTACTACCATTACACATTCATTTTTTGTTTGATTACTTTATTTGTAACTGTGTAAATGACCAGAATCATTCGGCATAAGTAATTTCTCTTTTCACTTGGCATGCTGGCAATTACAAGATACCCATGAATAGACACTGCAAGTTTATACAGTACATATATATCTGCTACTACTGTGATGAGTGCAAGAAAAAGTAATCAGAACTCGTAGTGTGCCATAGTACTATACATGTATATACTATAGTTATATACTGGTACACATATTTATATGCATACATAATTTTATTTACCAGATTCAAATTTTTCCAGTAAAACCTTCAATTTTAACACCTGGCAAAGTGGAACACCAAAATCTGTCACAGAACTGATATTCTGGCAGAGCAGCTTCAAGTCTTCAATCTCCTTAAACTAAATGCAAGCAAAATTAGACTGGCAATTTAACTGGTTGCTCAGCAAGAAAAATAATGAAGTTCTCATTTACAAATAAATCATAGAAAAATAGCTAACAATTTTAAACATATAGCTCAGGGATTGGGAATTATTTTTGGCCAAAAGAATGAATAATTCCATTTGACAAGATGTATGTTTCCTACTGAAGTCATGCTTCCAAGAAATCAATTGAAACTTTAAAAAAGTCACATCATTCTTCGAATATATCCCAACATAATTATCTTCTGGGTATTCAGCTTTCATTCAAAATGGTTTAACTTCTCTGACTCTGGTCACTTCCTAACATCAAATTCCCAGACCCCGGGCAAAGGTTTTGTAAAAAAAATTATAGTGGTTCAAGTTTCAAACTGATCCATACTTTAAGACTGAAGGTACCAAATATTAACATATATCAAATGATTTGGAAATGTTACCCCATGTTTCTCAACGATGACTGGTACAGGATCTTCAAAGCTGTGGCTTTTCAAGAAGCTAGTTGCGTCCTCCACGACCATGTCAATCTGCGCAGACATGCATTTGTTTGTGGAAAAAGTAGTATCATTATAACGATTTAGCAACCAACGATTAAACCGTTTTCATAAAAATATTATAGGTATTCAAAAATAAATACTCTAAAAGATGTCAAACAACCAAGAGGTCAAACAGATTCACTCGACGGACGGTAGGGTAAATTTTCTTGTATAATTAACAGAAGTCAAAAGCCGGCCAAAACTTTCGCATAAATTACATTTACTAACTCAAAGCTCAATTACAAATGTGTTTCTGCTTTCATTTATCTCGGTTATGGTTAAAATGTTCAATCTAACAAATCAGGTACATTTAATGCTTCTAAATGAATGTTATTCAGATACTACGCCTGCTGGCGGCGCATGCATTTTTAAAATAATACTGGTCATGCGACGTCGTAAACGGTTAGAAATGATTCACTTGCCTCTGAGGTCTCTGAGCAACTCGAAATCGGAGAAACTGGGATATTCGACATTCTAAAAGGATATGAAAACTGGAACAAGTAGCAAATTGAATAAAAAAGCTAAACGAGATACTCGACAAATCTCACTGTTACATTTTCGCTGTTTGGATACACGATCACAACTTTGACCTTCGTCTCCGTTGAATCGAAAATATTGTCGACACTCAAGTATATTAAATTACTGTCATTGGAAAACCCGTGTACAGTCTTATTTGCAATTTGTTCTTGAGTTTGCCCTTAGATTTGCAGGAAAGCATTGTTAGTCGGAAGAATTTTGTTTGGTCGGCGTTTCCCCTTTTTAGGTGTTGAGGCGATTGTTGCTGGAAGCCCGCGGTTGAATCGTTTGCCACTCGTTTTTTTATCAAGATGGTCGGATCGTTTTCTGTCAAGGCAAGACTTTTCAAAACAGAAACACTCGTGTAGTATCTTTATTTTTCTTGCACACGGACAGCACACAAATATTCTTCCGAATCACACTTCCCTGATAGATTCCAAACCAATCTCATCCCTACCTGACATTTGGACTCCTAATGGCGCTCCAAAATCGCCGATTCGTAAGCCATACTTCGAACTTTCTTGCCTGGACAGTCAACTGAAATCATCCGTTGCTGGCAAACTATTCCGTTCGTGCAGGGCGAGAGCAAACTTGATTCGTAGATCGTTTTTCCTTCGTCGACGACATTCGGGACGGGTCTTAGCTGCAAAAAATCATCTGCTTGCCACCAAATAGTTTCTACGAAGTACTTGCACCTTCCTGGTTTTCAGGATTGATCTTGTGGTGTATCGCGTTCACAATCTCAAAAACAAACTAACTCGACATGCCGATCTCGTCTCACACGATCGTATCCGCCTTATTCAACTCTTCCTTGCAGTGAAGTGTGGAAATTGCATGTTCGATTACCATTTCGGACGGCATATCAGCCGTCAGTAGTGGATACTGCGAATAGACAGTACGTGACCTCACAGACTCGTACACAGAACACGAAATTCTACTGGCACAGATGATCAGAGCTTTCCGTCCTTTGCTTCTAAGCGACTTCAAAATATGATTAAGATTTTCCTTTGACCAATCCAATACCAAGCAAATAGTCCATACACTGCTGGAATGCAAGGTATTCCATTGCCGGGCTTATACTAGCCACGTTTCTCTAAAAAGAAGACAAACACTCAATTTAAGAATTTCTAACCCATGGAACCCCAGAAAATATCACACATAGTGCATTCACCATTTTATTGTTTATTTATGTAACTATTGCTTTCATTGGTGTCCTAGCCCATGACTTGACATCCGTGGCACGACTTACAGATTTTCTTTGCATCTGCATCTATCCTTGCCGCATTACTTTGGTTCTTGACCGGCCTTGGGCTTTGCAGTGCCCTTGTGGCCTTTGTTTGCAAATCCTAAGACAGACATTCCGAGGCTTTGTGCTATCACTATATTGTGTCCCCGAAGAACAAGCTTACCTATGCAACACAGTTCATTCTTTATACACAGATAGTTCGGCTTTTTCCACTGGGACCGTCTGGATGTAACGCCGCACAATTTTCAACTCCCGATCAATTACATATTCTCTTAAAATTTGCCGTGGGTTTAACTCGACTGGCGCACTTTTCTGTAATGTAACAAACAACGGCCTCAGTCTCAATGCGAAAGGATCTATTTCGATAGGCAGCAAAGACAAAGTAGACCAATATTGTTTTGGTTAGTATTTAAAGTAAATATATTAAAAAAAATAATGTAAAGTATACTTAAACTGTGTAAACAAATTTATTAAGCAAGTTCAATAGTTACAAATGTAAACTACTTGGCCTTTTTTCTGTAAAATGTTCAATTTCAATTAATTATTTAGATGGTTTTAAACACAACTCCTGGGTGTAACAAGTTCTTAAGTAGCAGCTGCCTTCTTCAAAGGTTATGAGCAAATGACAGTATAAATTTGATTGATTGAACCAAAGAGGTTTAACGGAAGATCTGAGTAAAAAGTGTGGAATTCTTTTATACGTCTGATGGCCCGCTCCACGTGTATGCCACGTTTGGCAACTGATTTTGTCTCGTACACTTACTCCAATGTGAACTGTCTTCTTCCTCGAAGAAATGGGGGAAAATTTAATGTGACACCTTTACCTTTAAGATGTTCTTCTGTATCAAAACCTTTGTCTGCCATAACAGAATTACCAGGTTCTAAAAGCTTTTTAAAAACGCCTGAACAGCGTGTTATCTCCTTAGCTGAAATACATTCGGTACATAGAGATGAAACAAAGGTAACTATACCATGAGGTGCAATACCAAGTAAACCTTTGAGGGTGGCGTTACTCTTATATGTAAAAAAAAAAATTAGAAATGAGACTGCAAACAATTGATGATGGTGGTGTCTGTTTCAGTACAAGTTATTTTGCTGTCAAAGTAGAACACGTGGAGAAAAAGGTTTTTTTATGTTGGACAGTGCGGTGAAAGGTCAGTCACGTTTTGTTGGTCGTCAAGGAGTGGCTGGTTACCTTGCAATCCAACACGTGACGATCAGTTGCAAAAGACCTATTTTTTATTTCAGAAATGCCAATTTGAATGACCATGTTGCTCTGTGACCGAGGTATTTGATGGACTGAAGTGCTCATCCGTAGGCGAAGACTTTATCTGCTATAAAACCACAGGTGGCCCATGTTACCAATATGTATTGGAAATAGTTACTCGGGTGTTCGGTTACATATTGCGATTTTAAGCAAACGTATGGGAAATTTAAATTTCCCCTACAATGTTAGGAAAAACAAAATTCACCGTTTACCTCGGGTTTCTTGTGTAGTTGTCACACCTTGTTTTTATGGTGCGTTTTGGACTGGTTTGGAAACAAATTGAGGGACTGCGGGAAAATTAAAAATCCTATGTATTACACGAAGTTAAGGTTGCGCAAACCTAAACCACCGACCCCGACCCGAACCAAGTCGCCGTAATTCTCTCAAAATTAAAAATTGCTTAAATATTCTTCCAAATAAAACTTCCCTAATGGATTAAAAAACAAATCTCATTCTACCTGACATTTGGACTCTTTATGGCATTCCCGAAATCGCCGATTCATAGGCCATATTTCAAAACTCTCTTGCCTGGACGGTCAACCGAAACCAACCGTCGCTGGCAAATTATTCCGTTCGTGGAGGGCGAAGGGCAAACGTGATTCGCAGATCATTTTTCCTTCATCGAAGACATTTGGGACGGGTCTTAGCTGCAGAAAATCATCTGCTTGCTCTTAAATAACTTATCATCTTCCTGGTTTCAAGATTGAGCTTGTGGTGTATCGCGTTGAAAAGCTCAAAAACACGTTGGCTCGACATGTCAGTCTTGTCCAAAACGATCGTATCTTCCTTATTCAACTCTTCAACACAGTGAAATATGGAGATTGCATGTTCGATCACCATTTTGGATGACGTATCAGCTGTCTGCAGCGGATACTGCGAATGGACAGTACATGATCTCAGAGACTCGTCGTACACAGAACATAAAATTCCACTGGCACAGATGACCAGAACTTCCCGTCCTTTGCTTCTAACACGGAAAAATTCCATCATCTGACATAGTGGAAAAAATTGGAAGATGATGGACAATGTTGGAGAAAGTTGGAATAATTAAATGCAAGTTGTTTTAACCTACACAGACTAGCTAGTGCAGTCTGAATATTGCTAAGTTTTAATACATAATTTATATATTAAGTACTTCAAATGTACAATTTATATAGATAAATATTCCATTCTATAATCTTTGATGCAATGCTACTGCTTTGTTTACAAAGTCTGGAACACAAACTTAATTTTAAAATTCTTAAGGACATAATAAAGAATATATTAAATGGCATTACTTGTCAATAAAATAATAAACTCACTGCCCATTCACCAATAGTGTTACTGGCCAGACCAGAAGCTGGTCAATACATAAATAAGCAGAACATTCACTTCATCCCCCTACACCAAGCACTTGTAAGATTCAACTTGACTTCATTGATCTAAAAATGTTTTATTCTTAGATGTTTTCAATACATGTTCTTGTTTTTGTACTTGAGCATTAAAAAAACGTTTTTGAGTATATACTAAGTTTTTAAATTACTATATATGGTTTCCCTTGTCCTGTTAAGGTTACATAATACGTATTGTGACCTTTTTTCCAACTTTTTCCATTTTTTGTAAGAGAAAGTATACTAAAAGTACTTTAAAATGGCGAAAAAAAAAATCCGAAAGGTTGAAAACTCGTAAAGATATGAACGAAAGTTATTAATGAACGATTTGTTGATCGCGGGAAATTTGGTTGTTTTGTTTACATAGTAGACATAGTAGAACTGAGGTACTAATGGATTTCCCAGCTTTGTGGTAAGGGCTCAGATTTCTTGTCACGTCAGTTTAACATAAAGTCTTGTGCGGCTGGCTTCCTGTTTCAAAACTCATTTGGCCGAAGAGCAAACAACTCGCTACTTGAACAAGTTATGTCATCTAACAAATCTTCGACTAAAGATCCTAAAAGAAACGCAAATCCTTTCTGCCATTCCGGTCGAAAAAGAAGAAGAAATTCAAATCCGAAACGACAACCTACGTTTTCGGAAGAAAAGAAAAAGAAGTTAGCGGATAGTGACCGTGGTTCGTGGTACAACCAAGAGCAGCAGTGGCCTGATGAACATCCACGGACTGTAGAGGCAACGGAACCAAGCTCAAACGTCAGCTCGAGCAAACTTGAATTTGAAGAAAGTCGCAAAAGCTTCAAAACGGTTTCCTCTGAAAGTTATTGTTCAGATAGTACAGAAGATTCTGATTCGAAAAGTGACAGTAGCGAGGACGATTCGGAAAATGGAGATGGCTTTTATTTTCCCAAAGGAAACCGCATTGTTGATCCTTTAAATATGCAAGCGCTTTTAGATAGCTCGGCCAGATGCAAAGACTGTTACAAGAAAGGATCACTAAAAATTGTAGAAAAGCCGAATGCACGACATGGGTGGGGGACGCAGTGGATGTTGCAGTGCTCGAACTCTAAATGCAAATCCCGCGAATTTCGTCGCTCAATGCCTTTTTCTTAAAAAGCCGGCCACGTGTTCGAAGTTAATCGCGCTGCTGTGCTCGCTTTTCGTGCCATAGGAAAAGGACGCTCGGCAGCAAAAAAAATTGCTAGCGTGATTAACTTACCCGTCCCAGTATATAACTGGAAAAAGCACACGCAATGCTTGGAGACTCACGCAAGAGATTTATTAGAGGAAAACTGCAGGGAGGCAGTTCGTGAGCTGAAGCAGTTTAAACGGAGCACAGGCAAAATAAACAACCGATCAAGAACTCGACGACACAGTAGTTGATTTGGCTGCGAAGTTTGATTGCAGTTGGAGCAGTAGAGGCTGGTCCGCAAGAGATGGAGTTGTAGCTGCGATATCGGTCGACACTGGAAAAGTTCTTGATGTCATCTTCAAGACAAATTCATGCCCAGAGTGTACAAAAATGGAAAGTAAGAAAAAAAGAGATCAAGTAACGCGAATGGAGTTTTTGGAGTGGTACATAAAACACGAACCCAAATGTTATCTCAACCACGAAGGCAGTTCTCAGGTACCTTCCAAATTTTTGTTTATCGATTCTAATTCAAATCAAACTGTAGCAGTCAATCTGAATCCGGTTCACGAATTTGTATTCATAACTAGAAAATTCTAGAAATTCTGTAAGTTTCCAGCAACTCTGCCTAATAATAATTTAAAAGAAAAAATCTTCAGCGTAACTAATATTAGCAGCGTATTACAAATACCATTCAACTTGCAATGTTCATGCTTTATAGTCTATGGAAGCAGCCGGAGTACTCGCACTCTACAAACGTTTGATGGAGAAGTACAAGTTGCGATACACCACCTTCATCGGGGATGGAGACAGCAGCTCGTACAACAAGGCCACCATCGAGTAGCCTTATGGTCCTAGTGTGTTTATAAAGAAGGAGGAGTGCGTGTCTCATGTAACAAAGAGGATGGGTACAAATCTCATAGGTCTTGTTCGTGACTACAAAGGTAAGGTTATTTGATAATTAATGTCACATGCACATAAATGTTTACATCATCGACAAAAAGTTACATTCATTTGATTTTTTTTATCCTTTTACAAAATGTTTAGTGCTAAAAAAATTATGAAATTATATGTATATTTTCTAACAAAAGCTGTCGAACGCGACTCCCCTTTTTTCACAAATATTAAAATTTTACAATTATTGTAACTAAATTTACCCTTTTTAGGTCAAAAGAAGAAGAGTTTTCTTCTCGGCATTTTTTTTTGAAATTTCTTTTGCTCTTGATGGCTCTTTTTTGGCTTTTGTTTACGATTTTTGTAAAGCATATCAATGTTCTCAGTTTTGGTTATAGCCGGGTCACTAATTCCTCTGACTACGGGTTGCTGTTTTTTCACTGCCTCACACTGCCGAGTGCTATTAATTGCTTTTTCTAAAGTCAGTTCCGAATCCAATTGTAACTTTTCGGACAGTTTTTGATCTAACAGTCCTACCACGATACGATCTCTTATCATCTCATCTTGGAGAGTTCCGAACTGACAGTGTTCTGCGAGGCCATACAAATCAGTTATAAACTCTTGCTTTCGTCTATTGAACTTAGCTCTCTTATAAATTACGTTGCGTCGCTTCACAAAGTGTTTGTCAAACTTATCTTTCACTACGTCGTACTTTGCGGCGTCTTCGG
>JAOBYE010136445.1:0-18820 GCA_025403585.1 Parazoanthus swiftii | reverse complement strand
CCTCTTGGCAGCAGCCAGAGGTTAATTACGTCGATGGGGCCAATATAGTCGAGCATCGCTGAGACCATTCCTTGCGTACTAGGACTCAGAAAAGTTGGTATTGAATATTGTAGATAAAAACCGAGCTGTGTCACCACGCTCTGAACTCAAATCATGTACGGTTTTCATGGTCGAACAGACCAACCTGAGGTACCTTCTACAGCACCAGGGCACCGCAATTCAACATCGAGGTCGCAAACACTGTCCTCGATAAGAACTCTCCAACAATATTACGCTGTTATCCCTACGGTAGCTTTTATCCGCTTTCGATATTTATTTTGGATAATCATATCGGGTCATTATCGCCCACATAGAACTATGTCCTTGTGCCAGTTCGGGGTGTTCCCCTCACTGTCAGGCTAATGAGATTAGTTATGTATACCATAAGCTCGCCTTCGTTTCTTATTCAAAGGTAGTCGCCCCAACTAAACTGTCCTACCAACTAATTATTAACTCAAAATTAGGGTACTTAGTATCAATTACTTTAAGTTAATGCCATCGGTATCCAGTAAAGCTCGATAGGGTCTTTTCGTCTTACAATATTTATGTAGTATCTTCACTACAACTATAATTTCATCGGTTTTTCTCTTGAGACAGTAAGACCCTCGTGGTTCCATTCATACCCGCCAACAATTAATTGGCTATTTATTGTGCTACATTATCACGGTCAGAGTTACCGCGGCCATTCAGTTGGGTTTCGCTTTAGATGTTAATCCTTAGTTTCACTGTACAACCATTGGGCAGAATTCACCCTCTATACTTCAGCAATCTTTAGCAGAGAGCTATGTTTTTGGTAAACAGTCGAGATCTTATTTGCCGAGTTCCTTAAGAGAAATTACACCTAGATCTAAATCCATAATAACAGTTAAAGGTACTTTGTACCATAATCTTTTCCTGAACAACTACAATAATTATAATCCATTGAACATATACCCTTAGAAGCTGTATAAATTTTATTTGGAGTGAATCTTGTACTACTCATACCTGCATTATCACTTCTGTTTATCTCACGAGGTGCACACATATAGTGTTAACAGAATGCTCTACTATCAAGCCAGCTTTTCTGGCTCCCAGAATTTTAGTAACAAATTTAGCCGCCTTAATTTTTAGAGTTTCCTAGCTCATTCAGTGAACTCTTACGTTTTCCCGTGCAGATGGCTGTTTCCAAGCCTACTTCCTGTTTGTTTAAGTTGAACCCTCTTTACACACTTAATCTATATTAATGACTTTAATTTCTGGTTTGGGCTTACCCCTTTTGACTATAGGCCTTATCGCCATAGTCTTACTACACCATTAATTCAAGCCCCCAGATTTGGAAGGGGGCAAATCAATTTAAGGCGCCTTACTAAGATAAGTTTCGTAGAGAACCAGCTATATCCAAGTTCGACTAGTATTTCACCGCTAACCACAGCTCATCCAAGATTTTTGCCACAATCACTGGTTCGGTCAGCATAGCTACCTGGCTATGGTTAGATCACTTGGTTTCGGGTAATTTGACTGACGAGTTTCTCTTGCTTTCACTACGCCTTCATTTATACTTAAGCTTGCCAAATTTTGTCTTGCAGGCCCCTTATGCAAAAGGTAACTTTGAGAACCAATTCTAAGTCTTTCCCTCACGGTACTTTCTCTATAGGTGTCTATAGGGGTTTAGTCTAGATGTCCAATCATCTTGATTATCTGTTTGAGACAATTCCTCCGCTATCGCTCGCCGCTACATACGGAATCTCAGTTGATGTATTCCTTCTAGTTTAATAAGATGTTTCAATTAACTACTCAATTTACCCTTTTCAGTTAGGATAAACAAGTTCAAAGTCTCTCCCTTGTTATTTCGTGTTTCACGTCCTTACCGATAAACCCTAGACTTTACTCAGTTCCACTGTCCTAAACTAATATCTCCTTACCTACTTGGTTTTATGTGGATATATCTTATCTTTAGAATCTTGGTAGGGGCCGGAGTTGAACCGGCATAATCAGATTATGAGTCTGAGAACTTACCGTTAGTTGACCCTACATATCCCTCCCTCCGCCCGAAATTAAAATGCTACTTTACCTAGTGGTTATATTCCCACCAATCAACAAACTCACCAGAAGGGCGTATGAGATATTATATAATTGAATTTACCCAATCCCGACTTTGCCCAATAATTTCCATGAATTGGCTAGGGCGGCATATTTCCATATCCCGAATTGTCCATCGGGTGAATTGCCCCTTCAGTTAGCTCGCCTCTATCACGGCGCACTAACCATATAAGCTAGGCCCTTGCATCTAAACCTATCAACAGACCAGAAATTAAAATAACTAAACCAAGACTAAAAGGTAAGTAAGACTTTCATAATAAATACATAAGTTGGTCATATCTCATTCTAGGAAAAGAGGCTCGTACCCATACAAATGCGAATACTACGATAGTAGTTTTAAGGGCTAAACAGCCCATCCCTAAAATTCCTGTGAAAGGTGCCCAACCACCTAAAAACAATAAACTTGTCAAACAGCTCATTAAAATAATATGGCCGTATTCAGCCAAAAAGAATAAGGCAAACGACATACTTGAATATTCTACATTATAACCAGACACTAATTCTGATTCCCCCTCGGTAAGATCAAAAGGAGCCCTATTAGTTTCAGCTAATGCCGAAGCAAAAAACATTAAAGCAGCTGGAAATAAAGGTATTATATACCAAATTTCGGCTTGAGCTAAAACAATCTGAGTGATGTTAAGAGAACCCGCACATAATATTACTGATATTAGAATAAGCCCCATACATACTTCATAGCTAATCATTTGAGCTGCGGCTCTGATAGCCCCTAAGAATGCATATTTAGAATTACTTCCTCAACCAGACATTAAAATAGCATAAACCCCCATCGAACTGATAGCAAAGATGTATAGGATACCAGCATTAATATCAGCTAATACAATGCCCGAGCTAAACGGAATAACCCCCCAAGCCAAAAAAGCTAAAGTAAGCGATAGAACCGGGGCTATAATATAGACCGACAAATTAGTATGATTGGGGATAACCATTTCTTTAGTGAATAACTTTAATCCGTCAGCTAAAGGTTGTAATAGTCCATAAACACCAACTACATTAGGTCCTTTTCGTGCTTGCATATACCCTAATACCTTTCTTTCTGCTAAAGTTAAATAAGCTATAGCCACTAATAAAGGTATTATTATTGCAAGCGTTTTAAAGATAATTAAAATAATAGTACTCATCCTAGTTACCGCGACCAAGTACGTATTAAACGCGCAAAACTTGACCCAAGAGCAAGTTCCCTTACCCTTACTATGTTACGACTTACCCACTCTCGAAAAGGAAGGATAACCCCGCGGGGCATTTCGTATCCTTAACTTGAAAGGGACGACGGGCGATTTGTGCTAACACTGGGTTAGAATTCACCGGAACGCTCTACTTTCCGATTACTATCAAATCCTACTTAAAATTCACGTTTCAGAGAATCTCCGCCTCCTAATTTATTGGATATATTGTATAGGAGAATGTAGCGCATGATATCCCTTTCCATAAAGACCATGACACCTGACTTAATCCATAATAGGGTTAAGGATAACATTTATTGTTATCCTGACGACGGCCATGCAATGCCTGAGCGGTTACTAAGTACGCTTTCAAGGAAAGGTAAGGTGACACGCGGATCATCGTATTAAATTACACGCTCCTCTGATTCAAACAGTGAACAGCCAAGCCTTTTGAGTTTCAATCTTGCGATCATAGTATTCAGGCATACAATAGGGTTGTTTGCTAATAAAGCTATTGTAGAAGTTTAGGGCGAGGACTACCAGGGTATCTAATCCTGTTTGCTATCCAAGCTTTCGTATTTCATGAAATACCATGAACGGAGTAAGGAGTCTCCACCTTCGGACCTCCATTTTTGCTTCAAACATTTTACCATTACCAAAAGGTTTGCCCTACTTTATCCTCATGCTTCACTACATACTTTAACGCCTAATGCGAAATAAAAACTGGGCCCCTAAGTTTAACCGCGTCTGCTGGCACTTAGTTAGACAGACCTCAGTGTGAAACCCTGTGTCAAGCGTTTACCCATTGCACAAAACTCTCTACTGCTGCCAAATGTCTTCCCCTTGTTTCAGTGAAAGTGTGGTTATACTACGCATCTTCGACTAGGTGGGCCACTATCTCACCTACTCTAATACGTTAACCGAGATAATCTCCGTTTTATCCTCACCAGTAAGGCCCCAAATACGGGGGCCTTGCATGTATTAGAAGAACACATTGCCTTATAGACTCCCCAAGGTCAAAGGAGTAATGTGGAAATAATATTAAAATTATCCCCATGACTCAATTTACGTTGATAGACAAACGGTAATTCATTATAAGTATGAAAAGCAGGCGGAGAGGATAGAGACCATTCTAATGAACCAGGCGAAGTTGACCAGCCCTTAAACGGTCTTTCGGCTGCTAATGCTTCATAAGATAAGTATATGAACCATATAATTCCGACTAGGGCTATTACAGCTCCGCAAGAACTAATTAAATTCCAATCTTGATAAGCATCAGGGAAATCTGAATATCTTCTAGGTAATCCAGCTAAACCCAAGAAATGTTGGGGAAAGAAAGTTAAATTAACTCCGATAAACATAATCCAAAAATGTATTTTACCGTATAATTCATTATAATTGTAACCCGTAATTTTACCAAACCAATAGTAATATCCCCCAAATATAGCAAATATGGCCCCCATAGATAACACGTAATGGAAGTGAGCTACTACATAATAAGTATCGTGTAATGCTATATCTAATGAACTATTGGCTAATATAACTCCAGTTAAACCGCCTATAGTAAAGAGGAACACAAACCCAATAGCCCACAACATAGGTGTATCAAGTCGCGGGCTTCCCCCATATATAGTAGCTAACCAACTAAATATTTTAATTCCAGTAGGAACAGCAATAATCATAGTGGCGGCAGTAAAATAAGCACGAGTATCGACATCCATACCAACGGTAAACATATGGTGGGCCCAAACAATAAATCCTAATACTCCAATAGAAATCATAGCATAGACCATACCTAAATAGCCAAAAATATGTTGTTTAGCAGAGAATGTGGGTATAATTTGGGATACCATACCAAATCCAGGGAGAATTAGTATATAGACTTCAGGGTGCCCAAAAAACCAAAATAAGTGTTGGAATAAAATAGGGTCTCCTCCTCCTGCAGGATCAAAAAATGTTGTATTAAAATTTCTATCTGTTAATAACATTGTAATTGCCCCAGCTAATACTGGTAAAGATAATAATAATAATATTGTAGTAATTAATACAGACCATACAAATAGAGGTAATCTATGCATACTCATACCAGGAACCCTCATATTAATTATAGTAGTTATAAAATTAATAGAACTTAAAATGGAGGATACACCAGCTAGATGTAGACTAAATATAGCCATATCCACAGCTCCTCCTGAGTGGGCTTGAATGCTTGATAGTGGGGGATAAATAGTTCAGCCTGTACCTGCTCCTTGTTCCACAAACATAGAACCAACCAATAGTATTAGAGAAGGTGGCAATAACCAGAAACTGATATTGTTTAATCTAGGAAAGGCCATATCGGGCGCACCAATCATAATTGGCACAAACCAATTTCCGAATCCTCCAATCATTACTGGCATTACCAAGAAGAAAATCATTAATAAAGCATGTGATGTTACAATTACATTATATAAATGATCATCTCCTAACATACTACCTGGAGCTGATAGTTCTAGCCGTATTAACATACTCGAAGCTGTTCCCGCCATTCCAGAGAAAGCACCAAATAGTAAATATAAAGTACCTATATCCTTGTGATTAGTAGAAAATAGCCAACGTGTAAGATATTTGTTCATGCTTACTCTAGATTAAAGTAATCTAAAGTAGGTGAAAACACTCCGGAAACTTTTAAGGGGGCATCTACAAAGTAATGAAGCCAGAGAAGAATGAAAACTCTAATTAATGCATTATTAGAAGCCTCACTTCGTGATGCGGCTGAGCCATTTCAACTAAGCTTCCAAGATGCTGCTAGTCCTGTTATGGAAGAAATTCTATTTCTTCATAACCAAATTATGTTTATTTTAATTATTATTATAACAGCCGTCCTGTGGTTAACTATAAGAGGATTAACAGGCCAAGCTTATCATCGTTATACTATAGAGGGAGTCACAATAGAAATTGTTTGGACTATAATTCCAGCAGCTATATTAGTATTTATAGCATTTCCTTCTTTGAAATTACTTTATTTAATGGATGAGATAATAGAGCCCGGTGTAACAGTAAAAGCTATAGGTCATCAATGGTATTGGTCTTATGAGTACTCAGATTATCAAACCTTAGGTGAGGATAGTACTTTAGAATTTGACTCTTACATGATACCTACGAGTGACCTTCAACCTGGTGATCTCCGATTATTAGAGGTTGACAATAGAATGGTTGTTCCTATTGATACTTATGTAAGAGTTTTAGTTACAGGCGCAGATGTGCTTCATTCATTTGCTGTGCCTTCATTAGCTCTGAAAATGGATGCTGTGCCTGGACGTCTTAATCAAACCGGATTTTTAGCTAAAAGACCGGGATTATTTTATGGTCAATGTTCCGAATTATGTGGCGCTAATCACTCTTTTATGCCCATTGTTATAGAGGCCGTTAGCATAGATAAATATATTAGCTGGTTATCTTCATTGTGTGATCTTTAAGGGATCTTATATCAAATTATGCCTCACTTAGATATAACTGTTTATTTAACTCAATATAGCTGGACATTAATAATCTTGTTAGCACTTTATAGTATTATGAGTTTATTTATTTTACCTAAAATTCAAAATAATTTACGTATAAGAAGTATATTACAGAAGGAGGGGGCAACCCTTAGTAAGGGGCTGGGAGTTAATCGAGCATATACTATATTACAAGATATACTCCATAAATAGACCCGTTTCTTACATGTATACCCATATGGCAGCCTCTTTTTTTGATCAGTTTAATGTAGTTAGGATAATTGGAGAAATAATTACTAATTCTTCTATTATGATGCTTATTTTATTTAGTGTAGTATTAATAGGAAGTTGTTCATATAAACTAATACCCACAAGATTGCAGGCTATACAAGAGATTCTTTATACTCACTTTTTAGGATTAGTAAAAGATTCTACAGCTAATAAGGGAACTCAATATTTTACTCTTATTATTACTCTATTTACGTTTATTGCCGGATTAAATCTATTAGGGTTATTTCCTTATGTATTTACTCCAACTGCCCATATTGTTGTTACTTTTGGATTAAGTTTATCAATTTTAATAGCAGTGACAATCTTGGGGTTAACACACTACCGTTGGAACTTTGTTTCAATGATGATGCCTAGTGGGGCTCCTTTATTATTAGCCCCATTATTAGTTCTAATTGAAACACTTAGTTATCTCTCTCGAGCAATTTCTTTAGGTGTTCGATTAGCTGCTAATTTATCTGCTGGGCATCTTTTATTTGCTATATTAGCAAGTTTTGGGTTTGCAATGATTAGTAATGGATTATTAGTATTAAGTTTAGCCCCAATATTAGTAATGATTTTTATAACTTTACTAGAAATTGCTGTGGCTTTGATTCAAGCATATGTATTTTGTCTGTTAACTACCATATACATTAATGATACTCTCAACTTACATTAATCTATACTTAGAATAAAATTGTTGGGTAGGAGTATGTCTCCGCTCGATTCCCCGCCGGGGAGCCATGAGTAAGGCTTATCACCCTTATCATTTAGTGGATCCTAGTCCATGGCCTTATACAGGTGCAATTGGGGCATTACTGTTAACAGTAGGTTCAGTATTATATTTTCATTATAGTTATACATGGATAATGTATTTAGGTGCAATAACAATAATATTAACAATGTTTGTTTGGTGGAGAGATATTATTAGAGAAGCCACTTTTCAGGGACATCATACTCAAATAGTAAAAAGGGGATTAAGATATGGTATGATCCTTTTTATTACTTCTGAAGTTTGCTTTTTTTTTGCGTTCTTTTGGGCTTTCTTCCATAGTAGCTTATCTCCTACTATAGAGTTAGGAGCTATTTGGCCTCCTGTTGGTATCGAAGTGTTAGATCCATTTTCTGTGCCCTTATTAAATACAGCCATATTACTTAGTTCAGGAGCAACAGTTACATGGGCACATCACGCCATAGTTAGCGGACAAAGATTAGAAGCCATCCAATCACTGACTTGTACCGTAATACTTGGGATTCAATTTACAGCCTTACAAGCTATGGAGTATTACGAAGCGCCTTTTACAATTTCAGACTCTGTATATGGTTCAACCTTTTTTATGGCTACAGGTTTTCATGGTTTTCATGTTATAATTGGAACTATATTTTTGACTGTGTGTTTAGCTAGACTAATAGGCTATCACTATACTCGTCATCATCATTTTGGTTTTGAGGCTGCTAGTTGGTATTGGCATTTTGTAGATGTAGTTTGGTTGTTTTTATACATATGTATTTACTGGTGGGGAAGTTAATGTATGGGCCCATCGAAGGTCGGCTCATTTCCTTCTTTATGGAATCACCAAACAAAATGTTGCGAATAAGAACTCAACATCCAATACTTTCTATTGTGAATGGGGTCCTGGTTGATTTACCAGCCCCTTCTAATATTAGTTATTACTGGAATTTTGGTTCTTTGTTAGGACTTTGTTTAGCTATTCAATTGATTACTGGGATATTCTTAGCTATGCATTATTGCCCTGATGTTAGCTTAGCTTTTGACTCAATTTCTCATATTTTAAGAGACGTTAATTATGGTTTTATGTTAAAATATATTCATGCTAATGGAGCTTCATTATTTTTTCTCTGTGTATATATACATATGGGTAGAGGACTCTATTATGGGAGTTACATGAAATTAGACGTTTGGAATATCGGGGTTATAATTTATTTAGTGATGATGATAACAGCTTTTTTAGGCTATGTATTACCTTGGGGACAAATGTCCTTTTGGGGGGCCACAGTTATAACTAACTTTTGTTCTGCTATACCCTATATAGGAACAGATATTGTTCAATGGATTTGGGGAGGATTTAGTGTATCTAATGCGACTCTTAATCGTTTCTTTTCTTTACATTATCTTTTTCCTTTTCTTATAGCTGGATTAGGCGTATTACATATTATTGGTTTACATACAACTGGATCAAATAATCCTTTAGGAATCGACTCTAATATAGATAAAGTTACTTTTCATGTTTATTATACTTATAAGGACTTATTTGGAATAATGGTACTTAGCACTATTTTAGTTATACTTTGTTATTTTATGCCTAATGTATTAGGTGATCCTGAAAATTTTATTCAAGCTAATCCTTTAGTAACTCCTGTACACATACAACCAGAATGGTACTTTTTATTTGCATATGCTATATTACGCTCTATACCTAACAAGCTTGGAGGGGTTTTGGCTATGATATTTAGTATTTTAGTGTTATTTTTATTACCCTTTATTCATACTAGTAAATTAAGAGCTTTAACATTTAGACCCTTAGGTAAAGTAGCATTTTGGTTTTTAGTAGCTGATTTTATTCTATTGACTTGGTTAGGAGCTAATCCAGTAGAGGAGCCTTATGTTATGATTGGTCAATTTGCTTCTATATTCTATTTTGCTTATTTCTTAGTATTAATCCCTTTGTTAGGATTGACAGAAAATTATTTACTGAACCTTAAGAGTAATTAATTTTCTTTTTCATGAATTGAATAAACACTATTCTCCAATGCCTTCTAAATATCTTGAATTGATTCTCGGAATGAAAGTTTCATGCTATCAATATGAATAGTTTATTTATTCTAACATCCTTAGTAATAGTTGGAGCTAGTCTTATGGTCATATCGACGCCGAATCCTGTTTATTCAGTATTTTGGTTAGTTATTGCCTTTGTTAATGCTGCTGTCATGTTTATATCATTGGGACTAGATTATATAGGTTTAATATTTATAATTGTATATGTAGGAGCTATTGCTATTTTATTCTTGTTTGTAATTATGTTAATTCAACAGCCTAATAAAGTTTATTCTCAAGATCACTCGCATTTTTTACCTGTAGGATTGTCTGTTATATTCTTATTTTATACTTTATTAACCAATAGCCCTAAATATATTGGAAATCCTATTATAGGATCTAGAACCAACATTGGGGCAATTGGGAGTCATCTTTATACAATTTATTATGAATTAGTGTTAATTGCTAGTTTGGTGTTATTAGTTGCTATGATAGGGGCTATATTATTAGCTAAGCAACCAACTTCACCTTTCATATATCGCTCGGGGCAAGATCTTTTTCTACAAATCAGCAGAGAGTACCTTTAGGGTGCTAACCATAGGAACATGGAGTTTAAAGGAATATTAATATTACTTATCGTTAGCGGGACATTATCAATTCTAATTTTAGGGGCATCTTATCTATTAGGACATAAACAACCCGATATGGAAAAAGTGTCAGTTTATGAGTGTGGGTTTGATCCTTTTGATAACCCGGGGAATCCTTTTTCTGTTAGATTCTTCTTAATTGGTATCTTGTTTTTAATATTTGATCTTGAAATATCTTTTTTATTTCCTTGGGCTGTTACTTATATGAGCTTACCTTTATTTGGATATTGGATTGTTATGTTATTTTTATTTATCTTAACTTTAGGATTAATTTATGAGTGGATAGAAGGAGGTTTAGAGTGGGAGAACTAGCTGCGCATGTCCTATTTAATACTATCAATTGTCATCTTATTAATTGGAATTTTAGGTATTATTCTTAATAGAAGTAATTTAATTATTATGCTAATGTGTGTAGAGCTAGTTTTATTGGCTTCTACTATTTTGCTTCTATTTGAATCTCGTGTGCTTTATGCGCTTTTTGGTCAAATTTTTGCGATTGTGATTCTAACTGTCGCAGCTGCCGAGTCTGCTATCGGTTTAGCCATTATGGTTAATTATTATCGTTTACGTGGTACAATTGCTGTTCGAGCCTTAAATTTATTAAGAGGCTAACTTCTAATTCTTCTAATTAAAAATGAATCAAGTGCCTATGCAATATCTCAACTTAGTAGAGAAAAATTATTCTAAGTATGGGTTATCAGTAATCCAATTTATCCAAATTGGTAAGTTCTATGAACTTTGGTATGAACCTAATACTCCGAGTAAGCAACAAGCATATTCTCAAGCTGAATTATTAGCTGAATCGTTCATACGAGGGTCTTTGGAAGTAACTCCCTCTATTGAACAAGTTGCCACATTACTTGATATGAGAGTAATATCACCTAGTAAAAGATCCTTGCTTCAAATGGGATTTCCAATTTATTCCCTTACTACTCATTTAAGTACTTTGTTAGATAAAGGTTGAACTGTTATAGTTATCGATGAATTAGTTACTAGTCAATCAGGGCCAAAACAACGCGCAGTATCTCAAGTTTATTCTCCTAGTTGTAATTTAGGAAGTAATTTAGAGGATTGTTCGGAATTAGCTTATGTGTTATCAATTTATTTCTCTCAAGATAATTTAATAGGTGTTACTTTATTTTCAGCCATGAATGGGCATAGTGTAATGTTTCCTGTCTCTTGGACAGATAGAGACAAAGTCGCTCGATTATTAATTAATTATCGTGTTAGAGAAATAGTAATTTGGATTAACTCGGAAGCAAGTTCAGAGATTTTAATAAACATATATAATTTATTAATTGATTGGAATTTATTCCCTTCTGAACCCAATGCTAAAATTGAAATTATGGAAGAAGCACGTTATTTATCTTATAGGTATGAAAATAATAAGGAATGGCTTTTACTTCATATTTACATGAGTATTAATGCTGAATGGTTTAACAAAAATTATCAAGAATATACCCTTAGTAAGATATTTCAAAGTACTTGGACAGAAAGTGTTAATCAGGCAAATTTAATTAGCCTCTTAGGAGTTTTACAATTTATTAAAGATCGAAATCCCAATCTTATTAAGAACCTTCAACTTCCCGAATGTTACAATTCTGTTGTTAGCCCCTTAAATTTAATATTATGTAATCGAGCAGAGTATCAGTTGGATTTACTATCTAAAAGGGGTAAATTAGGTGGTTTACTCAGTCTAATTGATCACTGTTCAACTACAATGGGTAAAAGACTACTTAAATTCAGACTTCTTAACCCTATTACAGATTATTCTGAATTGAATCTTCGTTACGAAGAAATTGCCATATTTAAACAATTACTTGACAAAAAAATATTTGATAATTTTGAGTTAAAAAATATTAAAGATTTATCTTCTTTACATCGTCAGTGAGCAATATGTGCCTCTAGTGATATTACTTTGCCACCTAAAAAGTTAAATCAAATTTATCATTCTTATTTATTTGCTAGTCAATTAATAGGTAAATTAAGTAATAAATGAATTCAATTACCCCTTTCAATTAAGCTTCAATTAGAATCGTTAATTGAGGAGATAAGTCGAATTTTCCAAGTAAATAGTCTTTTAGGTGATTTTAAAGACGTATTACAACCAACTGATAATCTAACTAACTTTTTTGTACAACAACAAACTTTAAGAGCCCAACTCACAGAGTGGGCCGAACAAATTTCAAATATTGTATTTCAAGATACAATCTCTATCAAAGTTGAATATTTTAATAAAGAGGGTTATGCTCTTTCTATTCCATCTAAAAAATTAGTTAAGTTAGAACATTATATGACAAATGCTTCTATGTCGAATAATTCAATTATTTTATTGGGTAAAAGAGGAAGCCACCATATAATTACTAGTTCCATTATTCATAAAGTATTAATTGAATTAAATTTATTAGAAGAACAAATTAATATTTATGTTAAGCAAACTTATAATCGGGAACTAAAAAGATTATATTTCAGTTATTCTGAGTTATTTTCACCTTTAGTAAATCTGATTTCTAGATTAGATGTCGCACTAAGTGGGGCTATTGCGGCTAGTAAATTTAATTATACTAAACCCTACTTAACATTAGAAAAATTTCAACAAACTAAAGGTTTGATAGAAGCAATTAACTTGCGACACCCATTAGTAGAACAGTTAAACACTCAAGAAGAATGTATAGCCCATAATATTAACTTAAAAGATAAAGGAATGTTAGTATTTTCAATAAATGGTGCAGGTAAATCTACTTTACTTAGAGCAATTGGGGTCAATGTAATTTTAGCTCAAGCAGGAATGTATGTAGCTGCAGATTCATTTAAATTAAGGCCCTATCACTATTTAACTACTCGTATTTCAGGGGGAGACGATCTTCATAAAGGTCAAGGTACTTTTGAGGTTGAAATGAGAGATCTTTCAACTATATTAAAATTAGCCAATTATAACAGTCTAATATTAGGTGACGAAATTTGTCATGGAACAGAAACTAGTTCAGGAACAGCAATATTAGCTGCAACAATTGAGAGATTAACAGCAGCACAAACTAGTTTTGTTCTTTCTACTCATTTACACCAAATTTGTTCTTTAATTAATTTGCCAGTTCGGTATTATCATTTATCTGTTATTCAAGAGGATTTGTGTTTAATTTATGAACGTAAATTGAAACCTGGGCCAGGCCCTTCTCAATATGGCATTGAAGTTATGAGTCATATAATTAATGACAAAAAATTTTATAATAGTGCTTTGAAATATCGTAAACTTATTGATTGAAAACCACCATCTTGAAATGTGCCTAGTTCTTTAACAGTATTCCGCCCTTCTAAATATAATGTCCAAGTTTTTATTGATTCGTGTGAAATATGTGGTGCTTTAGCAGAGGCTATCCACCACATTCAACCCAAGAAATTCTGTAATAAAAGATTGAATCGAAAGTCCAATTTGGTGCCTGTTTGTTCAAGTTGTCATTTAGATATTCATAGAAATAAAATCTCTATTTTAGGTTGGAAGAGAACCCCCAAATATAAGAAATTATATTGGGTAAGAAAGGAAAATTAACCTCCCTTCCCTCCCCCCTACCAAGATTCTAAAGATAAGATATATCCACATAAAACCAAGTAGGTAAGGAGATATTAGTTTATTAAATGAATCTAGGCAAACATACACGAATTAATTCGATTAAGGGGGATGGAACTATCCCCAATAATACAATAGCTATTATTAACGGTAATTGCCCATTAAATTCTCGTCTATTAATATCTCTTGAAAATATTAAATATGAAGAAAGTTGCCCAAAACAAATTCTATTATATAAATATAACGAGTAAGCAGCAGCTATAACCATACTAGTCGAAGTCAAAATACCTAATGATGTACTAATAGAGAAAGCAGCTACTAAAGATAAAAATTCTCCAACAAAGTTACAACTAAGAGGAACAGCAATATTGGCTAAAGTAAATATCATAAATATTATAGAAAATAGAGGCATAGTCATAACTGCTCCTCTATAATATCTAACTAACCTTGTGTAATGTCTCTCATAAAGCAACGTTACTGCTATAAATAAAGCAGGGCTGACCACCCCATGAGCTATCATTAAGAATATAGAGGCTATTAAGCCCTCCATCGTATGAGTAAATAAACCTATTGTTACTATTCCCATATGAGCTACCGAGGAATAAGCTATCAGACGTTTTGCATCGACTTGTCTACAAGTAGTTAAACTCCCATATATCACTGCTATTAATGATAACGTTAATATGATTGGTGCTAAATACTCTGTTGCTTCAGGGAAAAGTGGCCAAGCAAATCGAATAAATCCATAACCTCCTAATTTTAACAATATTCCAGCTAGAATCACGGAACCAGCTAAAGGAGCCTCAACATGCGCAAGAGGCAGCCATATATGAAAGGGTATCATTGGTATCTTAACTGCTAAACTAAGAAAGAAACCTATAAATAACCAAATTTGAATATTACTATCAATCTGGATGTTAGTTAAAGATAAGTAATCAGTTGTACCTGTTACTCTATAAATAACTGCTATGCTAAGTAACATTAATATTGAGCCAACTAAGGTATAAAAGAAGAAATAATAAGCAGCTTTTATCTTCTCGGCCCGGGTTCCCCATACTCCTATTACTAAAAACATGGGGATCAATATGCTTTCAAATAATACATAAAATATTAATAGATCTAATATTGAAAATACTCCAATTAATAGTAATTCCATACTTAGAAGACACATAATAAACTCTTTAACAAGAAACTTAATACTGTTCCAACTTACTAAAACACAAATTGGTGTTAATAAAGTACTTAATACAATAAAAAATATAGAGATCCCATCAATAGCAAATAATATTGGAGAACCTTCAAACCAACCTATTGTTTTCACCCAATTAAATTCTATTATCTGTTGAAATTGAGCTTCTTGATGAAAATTAACTAATAATAGAATAGAAAAAGCAAATGTAATCAGAGACCACTCTAACGCTTGCTGGCGTAATTTCATACTATTTTCCCTTGGAATTAATGCTATTATTACTATACTTATTAATATAGAGCCCACTATACAAGCTAATATCATATATCTTGTTTCTAATTTACGATTAGATACTTAAGTGCGATAGCTGTTCCGATTAATATCATTAGTGCATAATTAAACAATAAACCAGATTGTAAGCTGCTTAACTCTTTAGTTCTATTAACCAAAAATAAGGCTATTCCAGTGGGACCTAAAATCTCTAAAATACCCCTATCTATAGTACGATAAGAGACAATATGACCGAACTTCCAAACTGTGCTTCCAATATAATAATTTGTTATTTGATTAAACTCCCAAGCATAAAACAAAAACCCATATATATTAGGGCGTGTAATATAATAGATAATATATGGACGAAGTATAAACACTAGTAATATACCTGTTACGGACATAATAACTGGTGCTAAAGAGACTATTGTGGGCACAAGTGGCAAAGGACGGATACTTGGTGCAAACACCAGATTTTGAGCGATATAACCAACTAAAATACTCCCTATTGCTAATATTAATAAAGGACCTAACAAATTTCAATCAGCCTCATGTAAGTGTTGTGCGCTTGTACGTGTTAAATTAGGTTTAGACACAAAACTTAAGTAGATTAATCGAAATGAATAAAAAGCAGTTAAAAAGGCTGTAATTGAAGCTAACCAATAAATAGATACTAAACAGTAATTATTATAAGTTAATTCTAATATTAAATCTTTAGAGTAAAATCCAGATAAATAGGGGAAACCAGCTAAAGACAATGAACCAATCAACATTAATACATATGTTAGAGGTAAACCCCGGATTACTCCCCCCATCTTCCTAAGATCTTGTTCATCTAAAAGAGCATGAATTATTGAGCCTGCCCCTAAGAATAATAAGGCCTTAAAGAAAGCATGAGTTAGTAGATGATATAAACCACTTAAACAGCTATAAGTACCACAAGCCATTACCATATATCCTAATTGACTACAAGTAGAATAAGCAATAACTTTTTTTATATCCGATTGAACTAATCCTACTGTAGCTGCAAAAAAAGCAGTTAAGGAGCCAATTAAACCTACAATAATTGTTGCAGTTGGAGAATAATCAAAAAGAGGAGCTGATCTTATAATTAAAAATACTCCCGCTGTTACCATTGTTGCTGCGTGAATTAGGGCCGAAACAGGTGTGGGGCCTTCCATAGCATCTGGCAACCAAGTGTGTAACCCTAATTGGGCAGATTTTCCTGCGGCTCCTATAGTTAATAATATACAAATCCAAGTACAAGCTGAAGATGGTGATAAAACGGAAAATAAACTACAGTAATCCAATACCCCAAATTCTTTCCAGATTAATATAATAGCTAGCATTAATCCTATATCTCCTACTCTATTGATTAACATTGCTTTAATTGCTGCTTTGTTAGCTTGTATCCGCGTAAACCAAAAATTAATTAATAAGAAAGAACATAAACCAACACCTTCCCAACCAATAAATAACTGCACATAATTATTACTAGTAACTAAAACTAGCATAAAAAAGGTAAATAGAGACAGATAGCTCATGAATCTAGGTAAATGGGGATCTTCTCTCATATAACTTGTAGAATAGACATGAACTAACCCGCTAATTGTAGTTACTACTATTAACATTACAGCTGTTACCATATCAAATTGTAAGCCAAAGCTAGTTATTAGTAAGTCTGATTCTATCCATTTGCCTAACCCTATATAGACTACAGACCCATTAATAAGGATTTCATAACATAGTACAAAAGAGAGGAAGTTACTGGCGAGAATCCACACAGAACTTAACAAGCCAGCCCCTTTTCCTCCAAGATAGTGACCCCCTAGTCCGCTTCCGACTGCGCTTAGTAGCGGTATAAATATAATTAGAAGATACATGGGAATAAATCTAAAATAATCAAATGTGTTAATTGAAAAAATAAACTAGGACATATTATAATTGTTAATATTAAGTATAAGCTTACCCCAATTAATATTGTCTTGCCCGGTGCTCTACGTGGAGAATTTAGTATATTTGCTATTACTAAAGGCGTCGATAAAGGTTGATAAAACATAATTTTAACTAATCTAAGGTAATAGACTCCAGCTATTACGGAACAGATTAAAGCTATTAAAGCGCTAAGATAATAGTTTTGACCAACAGCTGCTAAGATAATATACCACTTAGTTAAAAACCCAATTAAAGGGGGAATTCCTGCAGTAGACAATAAACCTGTAGCCAATGCTAATGCTAACATTGGGCTTAATCTTGAAACACCACTAAACTCAATAAGCATGTCTCTTTTAGGAGATATGATTAGTATTACAGACCAAAGTAGTACTTGAGTTATTATATAAGCACCTATATACATTAAACTCGCTTGAAGACTTTCTATAGACCCAATAGCTATTCCAAGCAGCACAAACCCCATATGGCTTATCCCACTATAAGCTAATAGTCTTTTTATTCGAGTTTGATTTAAAGCTCCTATGGCCCCAATAATTAAAGAGATTAATCCAGCTATTAATAACCCTGTTTCATTTAAGCCTATTTGTACTATAATAGCTAGTACCCCTAATTTCGGCACAATAGATAATAGCGCAGCTACCCAAGTTGGAGCCCCTTCGTAAACATCGGGGGCCCACATATGAAATGGGGCTGCAGAGACTTTAAATAACAATGAGATAGTAATTAAGCATTTGCCAGCTAATGTACTATAAGATACTATACTTATACGAATAAATTGGAGTTCAAGCTCTCCTGTAGAACCATAAATTAAGGCGCAACCAAACAGAAATAACCCCGAAGATAGTGCCCCTAACACAAAGTATTTTAACCCAGCTTCTGCCGATAGCAATGAGTTTCTATTATAAGCCACTAAGATAAACATACATAATGTTTGCATTTCTAATGCTAAATATATAGAAATTAAATTTGTTGACCCAATAAGTAATAAATTACCTAAAATCACCAATAAAATTAATAAAGAACTTGATCGATGCGATGTTCGATGGTCCAACATACATAGTATGGCTAACCCACTTAACATCACCAGCATCTTAATAGCCTGTGTCCAACATAGAAGATGAGGCTCAGTAAATAGCCCAATAACCCCCACAGTCCCCACAAGTAGCATAGCTATTCTTAAAGTAGAGGCTTTTAATCCATACGCTAACACTATTAGTATGATGAGCCCTAGTGTTAATTCCATAGTATACCAGGGGTTATACACCCGCATGGCATATAATACCTAACTTTTTGTTTTCCCTCTTGGCAGCAGCCAGAGGTTAATTACGTCGATGGGGCCAATATAGTCGAGCATCGCTGAGACCATTCCTTGCGT
>JAOBYE010136334.1:0-18820 GCA_025403585.1 Parazoanthus swiftii | reverse complement strand
GCAAAGGGGTGCCCCCCCCCCCCCCCCCCCCCAACGAAACCAAAAAGGTCCGCATTTTGAGGTTAATTAAGATGATAAAGAAGCCCGAATAGGTTTATCGTTATTTAGGGTAACAGTTGGTGCTACCGTAAATTGAAACGACTGAAAAAAGGCCGTAAGTATGTTTTTCAAATTTAGCTGATTTTAAGAAATCGTTCACATACAGGCCAAACCCATAAGTTAAGATGGAAAACGATGAGTTCAAAACGGATTTTTCTTCAATCTTTTATGATAAAAGAACTCATTTTGTATATTTAATTCTGCTTCTCTGGCATTTATTGTGGAGAAATGAATCTGTCATGACCAAGCTGCGAGTTCGCCAAATTTTAACTTTGCAGTTGCTTAAGAGACTGGAATTAAAGATAGGAAAACTGTCTTTATAAAATACACGGAGATGGGGAAAAAGGAGAGAGGATTTTATTTGGCTCAATAACTAAAATTTACGCAACCGTGCATATTGTATTGTAACTAAAAAAAAAAGCATTTCAAGTCCGGTTTGCGCCCACTGAACTTTTCATCCGCCGGTGTCACCAAATTATATGTTGTTTTTCTGTTGTACGTATAGACCCCAAATCAACCAATGTCAAAGATGTTAACCATGATAAAATTTTCCTGTTTTAATATACCTTGACCAAAGACAAAATTGAACTCCAATTATTTTATGTCACGCAATTTTTTTTCCTAGTATTACTCAACCACTTATTCTTGCGGTTACCAAACGAAGAAGGAGTTTGTATCTATATCGTTATAACGACAGTTTTCACAGCCGTGCACAATGTAAGAAAATCATTTTGTTGTTAGTATTTCAAGTCTATTTTGGTTAAGGGCTTTGCGGAAATTTTTTCACTTCAATAGTATTTGCTGCGAGTCGGAATAAAGTCATCTTTAACCTGTGACCATCAGCAACAAATATCCTGATCCCTATTTCAAACACTGAAAAAGGTTTACAATCTGCTTTCTTTCCCTTTACACAAAAAATGGAAACTTCGAGTTAATATAGAGAAAACTGAATTGATGGGTTTTAACAAGTCTGAGAGAAAATTAATTTAGATAAGAAAGCAGTACAAGTAGCAAGTCGTCAACGTATTTAGGATCCGTACTGAACCCCTTGCTTTCTTTCACGTTTCTTCCAAGAACATTTATATAACAAAGAACAAACAGTTTTATTCACTCTTCCCTAAATTTTTTATCTACATAAGAGTACTCCTGTAAAAATCTTTTGTCAAACCTTTGATTCGCAATAGTCCGCCCAATTTTGATGTACATTGTGAAATATGGGGAGCTTGCAAACTAGAAAAGCTATATATTAAAAAAATTGGAGTGAATAGACAAATTACTCGTTGGGCAGCTGACTAACTAGAACAAAATTGACAATACTTTATTACAAAATTTAAAGCCATACTGGAAGGCTCAACTACCCCAGCCGCTTACTGCAACAAGAGCTGCCACCTCGTCTTATCCACGAAAACTGATATACAACTGGACATATCACACTTTGGTACGAGTGAAAAAGCCAGAACATTAATCCTTTTCTTAATATTAAAAAAACGGAGCCCCTTAGACGCCAACTTTTAGCTAAATAACGACAAACGCTGATCGATTTAATTTTTCGCAGATTTCTTGTCTAAAGTTTGTAAAACTTTCTTTTCCGATTGCATCGGTGTTCTTTTTTCTTCTCCTATTTTTTGATTGCTAAAATTTTTGAAAAATCAGTCAATGTTTTAGAACGTAGAAAAGATTGACAGCGTTTTGACCCCAACAACAGCAACAACAGCAGTCTATTTGTTTACACTCAGTTTTTACAGCAGAAAAGAGATACAAAGAAATGAGAAATTTACAAACTACTAAGTGAAATCAGTCTTTGCAAACTTTAGGTCTGCAGTCACTAAAAAATTAAAATTTCGTTAAAGTTTCTAAACTTGACGACATTTTTGTTATCTTTTTGCTGGAAAAAATTTCTCCACAAAAACACATAATCGGACAGACCACGTTTAAACTCTTTTCAACACACCGAATCAGCAATGAAACCTTCACAAAAAATAACCGTTTGAGAGCAAACAGGAAAACAGAGTTTTCATTCACCAAAAAAGGCATGTTGACTGAATTGTTCATTGAACAGTTCACTGCTTCAAAGGAGGTGATTTTTGGAGTACAGACTACTCCCTACTACATTGTATTTTATTCCGCTTGATTTCGCTTCAGTCGCCGATTAGGTTGAACTAAGTTTATTTTAGTTCTCGTTTTCATAAGCTTGCACGACAGGCACCGTAAAGTTAAACTCAAACGAGGCAGGTCTAAAACCCACAAATTTTTATAACATGGAAAACGAAAAGCATATAACTAAGAATACAAGTGCTTGAGTTTGGCAACTTAAGCAAAACTGTGTCTAAATCAGGGTTGTGCAAGCGTTATTCGACTTAAAATTTCTCTTAGGGCCTGTTAGCATTGGAAGTGGGGGACCCCGTGTCGGTGGGGTCCCCCAGTTAGATGAGGTCCCCAGCCTCTCCATACAATCTCTCTTTTTATCCTCGATGTGTTTACATGATGAGTGGGGCGCCCCACCGAGGCGGGTTGTCCGGTTGGCCGAGGCGGGTTTCCCGGCTAGCCGGGGTGATTTTTTGCCATGTAAACACTTCGACCCCGGCTACCCGGGGTGAGGTTCATCCGGGATGTCAAGTTCGATTTGACCCGCGAAAGCCCGCCAAAATATAACAACATGGCTGCCGGCGGAAATATGCATAAACCTGGTTCACTTTTTCGCAAATTCCGCTTTCCAAATATTATAAATCAGGCCCAGAACAACAGAGAAGATGTCAGCGATGAAACCGAGGTTGAAGATGCGAATTTAAGTAGTAGTTTCGGCGAATCTCAAGGCACTGAACTTCGCCAGAAGTAGATCTGAGATGCGAGTCCGATCTGAGTCAGTCAACATCAGCAGTTTCAAATGGGTCTACTACTTCTGCTAAACGAAAAGCCTCTTCTATCGGAAATGATAAGGCTAAAACACGTTCTTGATTGCCCGCCCTTTTCTAGTTGTTTGTTTAGATGCTTAGCGGCCGCGCTTGACATTTCGAAAACCTCACCCCAGTACCCCGGGGTCTTGAATATTGCATGTAAAAGCTTGTCTTTTTGGACCCCGGGTAGGCGGGTTATTCCACCGACCCGGGGTCCCCCGCTTCCATGTAAACAGGCCCTTAGTCAATTTTACATCTATTATATACGTAAAGAGACCCAGCTGGAACCACAAAGCACTCAGGAGAGTTATAGCCTTCAGTTTTTATGTTACGGATTCTTTCAAATCTACTATCTTTGGCCCTTTTAATATAGCAGAACCAATCCAGAGCACGACATGAGCAGTGCCGATATCAGAATTTTCTTGCCACTCTTAAACGATGCTCTACTGAACAGGCTCCCTTGTTACTCAACTAAAGACAACATTGATGCCTCCTGTCCATTTTTTTTATTTCTTGCATTTACAAACTGCTTAACAGAAATTATTCACAAATTTGATCGTTTCTTCTACGTTTCGTGGCCTTCATGTGGAATCGAATAAAAACAACTTGAAGCATGATCACAAACGCCCATGCTCCGTCGTTAACATGCTGTCCACCTTTTCATTGCACCTGGAGTACTCTACAAGGTTAATGATTTACTGCATTAAATTGTGTTATCTAACTTTAGTTTCAACAAAAGCTGTTAAAGTCGAGTCAGTTGGTCTTCTCGTCTGGGTAAAGTTTCGTTACCCTGAAAAAATCAATAAGAGAAAATCTGTTAGGTTTTAGTCAGGAGTGCACGACCACTGAGAGATCTCCATTCACAGCATTTTAACAACTTTGGCTTTTTTAAAATTTGATTGTCGATGAACTTCATTTTAATTAGAATTTCAAATCATTCAAGTTTCTTCTTCGAGTGTACTTTGAAATTTGTTCCTGGTAGCTGTGGCTCCTCTTTCAGTGTCATTGTTAGAGTATTCTGAATTAAGAGAAAGTAAACATGCACAGGAATGTCCAGTTTTCTAAAAACTTTCTTTACATTCTTCACCGTGTGTTTTGATAAAGCTCTTTGTACGCAGTTCGAGACAAGTACGACAAGGTAGCTAGCTTAACCTCAAAGTTACAGGTTTTTTTCGCCAATACCCGAAATAAATATTGAATAAAAGTAGCAGAAAACTAATTAAAATATGTCATAAACTAAGTAAATCTCGTATAATTGTAAAACTATAAATATCTTCGAAGTTGAAGTATGATAAACACTGATTGGCTGGTGTGGCGACCAGAGTTCTCAAAGTGTTGTGGCTTGGAGACCAAAAGAATTTAGTGCACCCAAAGTGACGAATTTCTAGTTTTGTATAGAATGACTGGACATGGGCACATTATATAATAAAAGATAGTTTGATAAGTTAGTAAGTAGATAAGTAAGTAAGTAAGTAAGTAATCCTTTATTAATACACGGTAAAAAAATCCGAGAAACGCTGATAAGCTAGTGCAACAATTAATTAGCAATAAAACATTGTAAAAGTAGCCAGATTTGTTAAAACGCAGTTGCATGGAGTCGAGTGGAAGTTTGATGCCCTCAGCGATAGATCCGATGTCTTGTTAAGAGTAACTGGACATGGGACATGGGTACAAGGTTCAAGACAAGGGCTACAGGGTACAGATCAAAAATAAGAATCCCGAGGATAACGTAAAGGTCGTCAAAAGAAACCAGAAGCTGACAGTGACGTCACAGATCTGAAGCCTATTAAAGTACCCAGACCCTTTCCGAGAGCTTTGACGAGACATTTACCAAACAGGTCTACCAAGCAGTGCTCCATCACTATGGTTCATATCCGATCAGGAACCAACCAAATTTTCTCAGCAGGTAACTATCTCAGCGACAACTTCCGAATACAAACAATAGAAGAGAAATTGATGGAAAATGTTGGTGAAAGCGAACGAGTGACGGTTAGTGATGTTAAATGGTAGTGATCGTTAGCTGGATATGTAAGTGAGCTTACTTCACTTTCTGTTCCAAATGACGTGATGGCGGTTCACGCCATACACTCCGCGGTATCCGTTGGTCACGTGCTTCAGCTCTCCTCGCACGTGTATCCAGCGGGTTCCCATGGGGTTGGAGTTGGTGATACCATCGCGGTAAAAGATCTGGCCCTTGCTGTTTACACCCCACACCTCGTTAGTCAGGCTGGTTTCAATCTGCCTCAGCTTTCCCGGGATATGGATCCATTTACTACCTGCAAAATGAGCAGATAAGCGACTGACTCAAAATTTTAAATTATGGAGCATTTTTGAAAACATTCACGAAAAGAAAATTGAAAGCATTTTTAGGGAAAAGGCATTATAGGAAGAGGCGACCGTTTTTGTGGAAGGGGTTCAAATTTTCAAGGATTGCTGACTCCAAATCTTTAGTTACAGAGCACTTTTGAAAATAATGACCCTAGAATGAAAAATGAGAGCATTTTTCAAAAACGCATTATATGGAAAGAAGGAGCGACCGTTTTTTGAGAAAGGAGTACAAAGTTTCAAGAGTTGCCGAAGAAGGGGCTACATATATGTCGATTTATACTGAAAAAGGAAGGTTATCTGCGAGGTTAGGACTTCTTCAAGACACCAGAAGGTGGGGTTATGGAAGTCATTAACTAACCAGGGTTAGTTGTAAAGTGTTCCACATCGCGCTTGAAACCTCATCCCCCTCCGTAAATAATGACCGCTTCCTTTTGGTGAATCCAGATAATTTAAGACCATTCTTAAATGGTCTTAAGAATGACTCCTCAATTTAAAGCTCTGATGACAAAGATTGTAGTACTAGATTAACAGCCCTCATGTAAAGGGGGGTTTAGAGAAACCAACCTTGACATGTATGTGGTTTGACTCCAGTGCGCACAAAGATGTTATCGTATTTGTTTACTCCCCAACAAAGAGACTTTCCACACGATATGTATTTCAGTTTGCCCGGGACGTGTCTCCAGCCAGTACCGATGTAGTTTCCAGCTTGGGTGTTTATTCCTACACGGCAGTAAATATCGCCATGCACATTCACTCCATAAACAATTCCGTTTGGTCCAGAATCAATCTGTTTCAGCTTGCCACCGATCTGTTGCCAGCTGCCACCATTGCCGCCAACTATTGAAGAATGTTAACAATATTACAATTAGCAGAAACAACAGCATTACCAACAGAGTTTTCAAATCACAGTAAAGTGTGGTGTCCATACAAACGCCCTTGTAGTTACAAATACGTTTATGGTCGAGCGATCAGGAAGATTATAAAAAAAAATTTGCTGGGGTGACTCGAGTTAACGATGGTCGCCAAAAGGTCCAAACAATCGGCACTATTTGGACTGCTTGGACAGACTTGATTACACTTGAATCGAGATTTGAACAATAAGGAACTAAAGGACTGACCGATGGAACAAATATGTTCGAGGGACACCATAGACATCTTCCAACAGAACTCAAATCAATTGCAAACTGTTTGAATCGCGGTAGCGTTGAACAAAAACAGAGAAGCGCATTCCATAACCTTGATTAAGATAGGGGGAGGGAAGAAAAGTAGTTTGACTTTCAGTTATTTTGTCAATTATCAGATCCTATCCTCTTAAAATTTATAGTAATCAATACTTCCCATTTACAAGATTAGTTTGGTCCAATGACTGGAAAGATTAGAGGCATTGTGCTGCAGCTGTCCAACTCCCATTAGCACCGAAGAGAACCGAAGTTTTCTTCGTGCACGTGTTACTCTACTTACGAATTGTTCCGTGTCGATAAAAAATGTCGTCATGCCAATTCACACCCCAGACCCCTCCTTGTCCTGCTGACACGTGCTTCAGTTTCCCGACGATTTGAGTCCACGTGCGACCGTCCCTGTTCAACCGGTAGATATTATCATGGGTGTTGACGCCCCACACAGCCTCTACGAGTCCGCCATCGATTTGCTTCAGTCCACCAGGTACACCGACCCAGCTGTCGTGGCAATTAAAATGAACAAAGTAAGTTATCTTTTAAATCATTTTATACTCAACAGTCGAGGCAAGAGTCATCTTTTTGCAAAATTGCATGAAACTTTCTTGAAAATAATAGAAAGCAAGAATTTAGAGGAAAATGGAACGAAACTGCAGAAAATAAAGTAAATCGCGTTTTGTCAAGGTACTGGTACTTCAAGTTTAACTTTATTTCTTTCAAGGTTAAACCGAGGGAGAGCCAATTTGCCCCCTCCCTCTTTTTCGATTCCTGTTTTGACGACTCATCAAGTTTTAACCCTTGTATATACTGAACCAAGAATGTCCAACACCATTAATAAAACCAGTAGAACATTGAACACAGCTTACGCAAGTTACCATTTGCTTTGCTTTTTCTCAGGTGTTTGATGTTAATCATTTTTCAAATTCAAGACTTGCGATTTCTGATACAAAAATGTGACTTCGATTTAAGGTGTTTGCTTTTGCATGCAGTACAGGGAGTACTGTGTGGCACGCCACACATTACAAAATAAAGCAAAAGCATTTGTCTAGTTTGTAATTTGTTCATTTACCATGAAAAAAACTACATAAACTTGATCTTCAAGATTAGTAGCGACATGTTCCAGAAGCAGTTCAGTCATTTTGCGTACCCAGAAACCCACACGGCCTCCTTCGAATGGCAGTAAAGTGTTCAGACGATAGAGATTCTCTAGAGTTGTTCAAGAAGTGCCATGTACTTGTTCTGACGACCCTTAAATCATGAAATTTGACCATACTCTGTCAATACGGCCACCCCGTTTATACGATCCCGTTTTAACGGGGCTCCACTGTAGTAGAAAATTTGAAATACAGTTGCGTTTATCAAGATTGTTATCTAACTAGACAAGCTACCTACCAGGCGCTGGCAAGCGAGATGGCAACTAAAGGAAGCAACAAGGGTATCAACATTTTCTTCTCAGTCTGTGAAACGAAAACATTTTGGTAAGTGTACAGAATCAACAAATGAATACCATGTACAAGTTGAGTAATATTAGTGCCTGGTGTCAAAAAAACACGAAATTGTGTAGAATCTGGGCACAAATGATGGGTCACTCTTTTAACTAATTTAAACTCGAATTAAAAACCTTTTATTGTGCTACAATAAGAGAGGAGTGGTGGGAAAGCTGCTGAAACAAGAGTCCATGGTACGAAGGAGTACTTCTAAATGGCCAGAAAAACGCTGCAGACCTCACAATTTGTGAATATTATAGAGGGTTAAAAGACAGCAACAAACCGACTAGTTTATTAAAACTTATTGACACCCAAAATGCACTATATGATCTCTGTGCAAACGGATTGCTTCCATTGCAAGATGAACAAAAACGTATAGCAGCGGCATCTTTGGAATTAGTGTAAAGGCTGAAAAAGAAAAGAGTTGCTGCACGTCTTGATGGTTACGCAATTTCCTGCGGAAAGTTGATCTTTATATTATTAAAAAACTGAACAACAAGAAAAGATATGTTCCCTATCTAGCTAATTTGATGTAAATCTGAAAATTTGACCAAGAATTATGTTCGGCTAACTTAAAACTAGTTGAGAGCGTTTTGACCCTATGTTCTGCATTTCATGGGTATCGATTCATTTTCTAATCGTGCGTGAAAGATCTACTTACCTAAACCCAAGGAAACTTGTCAACCACAACTAGGTAATCAAGTCGATAAAACTTACTGCAGCTCTCCTCTACGACCAAGTTAGCATAGGAATGAACAGATGAACTCTGTGGCCGCGGATAAATGTCCTATTCGGCATGGTTCACACATCTGAAATAAGAACATTAACAAAGGAGAAGACAAACGAAGACTAAGTGTGTGAGAAGATGAAAGAAACTCACACCAGTGTTTCTTTGTCTTTTCCGGTGTTTTTAAAGTTTCTTATGTTTTTTGTTCTGTGTATCTCACCGCAACGAAGAGCCGAAGAAATCACAACTGTTCTCTCGCTAGACAGGAATAACGAGATTGCTAATAGTCATTGGAACAAACAAGAAAATTTTTAATCACTAAAATAATCAACACCATTTGTATCTATTCAAACTTTATGCCTGGTAGGGTTATATCTTTAACAACAAGGTCAGTTTCGGCCGATGTGTGAGCCAACCAATATAATTCGACTGCTGAATATCTTTGATGTGCAGCGACTAAGTAAAAAAATGACTTTTACTTAAAGTTTTGCTAAGTCATTTGGGTATTGTGTTTATAGGGTTGTTCCAAAGCAACCTGGCAAGCCAGCTGTTTATCATACGATCTTCAATTCCGTTTTTTATAGCATTGATTAATGTGTAGCAAATAGTTTTTCTACCCTGAGCATACAAAATTATAATTCACGTTTCTGTCATATTACACCTCCATTCTCTTCTAAAAAGAACGATGTAATTGTCAAGTTTGCATGTAATCGTAATCTAACAACTCATACACTTCATACTTTTGCTCTAAAAATTGCACTTCAAGACGCCATCTTGGAAATTTGGCCAGCTTTTTTCTCTTACCAACACGTACGCATGCGCAGTCGTTATTCCGACATGTCGGCTCATGCGAGATCTTTAATATCGATTGTCATTTTCATATTGTCTCATAAAAATAGTTTTCAGCCTTTATTTGAGAAATACATTTGTTTTTATTCTTATCTGGGAATTGACTCCAAAGATTCTGAGCCAATATGTTTCGATAATCGGTACATGCACACAAAGATAGATACATATTGCACAAATGGGAATTTTTTGTATCCACAGAAGGAGTCAAACAGGGATGTAACTTGAGTCCAAATCGTTCTAACATTTTTGAAAATGACCTGCCGGATAGTTTTGATTCATTTCGCTTAGAAACTTAAATTTGGACTGTGTACTTTAAGTAGATCACTTGATCAGTCTTTATGTCAAACAGTGAAAAGGACTTACAACATTGTCTTCACATGCTTTCCACTTGCACCGGAAAAAATAGAAAACTGATTCGAGAATCCGTTTTTCGATTTAAATTTCAGAAGTTCTAACGAAAGATGGATTTGAACAATAAAACCAAATCTTGTTTCTCGGGCAAAACGCTTGACCTGGTTTGACTGTAAAGTGAACGTCTACGCGTGTCGTCGTGATTTTCACGGAAACAGTGAAGTCCAAAGCGCGCAGGCAGTTACGTTCGAGGTTTATGTTGACCTATTTTGAATTTGTAGAAAGAAATTTAAAGCACGTGTGATGCACTTTGTTGGTGGGTGTCGTATCTCATGTACCTGTTGAAATTGGGTTTTTGATAGAGATTTTATGAGTTTACTTTGCACAGCTGGATCAGCGGACGGGTGACCAACACATTTACACCACACTCAAATGCCAGCTCAGTCGCATTAGTCGTTCAAACTCGTAGGTAGCCGAATATAGAGGCCAAAACACAGATTTTGTACCCTGGTTACCAAGGACAGTAGTTACGCTCAACATTCAAATGGGCGTGGGCACAGAAGTCGATTGCGAGTGGCTTTGAAGGAGACAATCTATGTTAACATCAAAGACTACAACCAAATGTAACCCTTGTCAGTTGATTGCGAATGGCTTCGCTTGTTTATATATTTGCATCTGATTTGTACATTCCACTGAGCCGTTAGTAAATTAAAAGAGCCAATCTTTGTTTAAATCAATGCGTGTGTTTGTTAGACGGGCATTAGAATATTCAATAAATGAAACTTTGTCAGTCGATTGCGAGTGCAGTGGCGCTTTATACGCTTGATTGAGCCGGGAGTAAAAGAGCCAGTCTTTATTTACAAAAAAGGACGACCATTAGAATACATGTTAACTTTGTCAATCGGTTGCGAATGGCTTCGTCTTTTATATAATTGCACGTTCGATTGAGCCGTGAGTAAAAGAACCAATCTTTGCTTACAATCGTTAGTCGTCTGCAGGCCCGTAGGCAGGGGGGGTGCGCGGGGTGCGTAAGCACCCCCCCATGGACCCAAAACGGTCCGCATTTGGAGGTTTAAGAAGACGATGAAGAAGCCCAAATAGGTTTATCGTATCAGTAGGTGCTACCATAAGTCGAAACGACTAAAAAAACGACCATAAGTGCGTTTGTCCCATAAATTTGGCTCTTAAGAGTCCAAGTTAACGAAATTTGCACCCCCCCGACAAAAATCCTGCCTACGGGCCTGGTCTGTTTGTTGAGACCTGCTTTAAATAGTCTCTTGAAAATTTTTCAAACTTCCAACTTATGCCTAGGTCTCTCTACATTAATTTTGAATTTATTTGCAAAAAAAAAAACTGGTTCTCATAGCTACACTTGATACGCTGAAGCTCAATAAACTTCAAAAGGAGTGTACAAAGCTGCTTTGTCTTAGGTTGAACGAACTCTGACAGTGCACTTTGCTTTGTTCAGCTAGTGTGTGAGTAAAAATATCCTTACTGGTTTGCTGTTCATATGCACTTCAATACCTTTTGTGTTTTGTGCACCGTCAAGGCCAACAAACAAAAACCTGTAACAAAGAAACTGGCCAAGTTTCACAACCATTTCGCTTTATTAACTGTGCCTAAACTAACGAAAGCGAGAAGGCATCAGAATTTCGTATGGTGTGATCGTCCAGGTGAGAGTAGTTCTCAGAAGAACTGTTTTTGGTGACTGACGTTTCGACTACCTGTACGGAAGTCATCTTCAGAGTCAAGTGAAAAGTCCAAGACTAAGGTTTTATATCATTTTGCTACAAAAAAGAAAGAAATCCGATTTTTATGTTGCACATGATTGTATTTGCTGCATTGACCTTCTTTTCAAGTTCTAAATCCTTCAAAATTCATGCCATACAACTCTAATTTTATTGAATATATAATACGATAAACGTCTATTGACAGATCAAGTTTGACGTGGAAAACAAAGAGTTGGTAATTCCACTTTCAACCAACGAAGATCCTGATGCTAATGACGGAGGGTACACGCCGGAAATTGTAAAGCGCGTCCTTGTAGCGAAAGACGAGGGACTTGTCAGTGACAAGGCATACCACGAACTGCGCATGGCCTTTCCAGAGGACATACGTAAAATGATGCCACCACTGTCAGCAGTAGTTGCTGAAAGAAAAAACCAAAATGAAGAAATCAAAGTTACGCAAATACCCGAGGTATTTTATGATTGTAATAACAAATATAACTGAAAAGAAATAGTTTTGACGGGTAGCTGCCTTTTACAGATGATAACAATTATTTATATTAGGGGGGTAAGTCGGGAAAAAATAAGGAGCTTTAAATAATTGCTAGAGATAAGGGGGGTTCAAGGACAATTTTTGAGGCTTGGCAGGGTTTATATAGGAACTACATTAGGGGGTCATGCATTTCTTCTTTACAAACGAGAGAGGGGAGTACTTGGTTTTGTTTACACAGCTTGGGAATTTTACAGACACCCCCCCCCCAATTTGGGTGGAAACAACCACTTAACACTGTTCAAAAGTTGGTTTATTGTAACAGTTGAAAACAAAAGACTAGCTGGAGTTCTCTTCAAAAAAATGGATTTGAAACCTCTAATTGAAAAGAAAATCCATTTTCTTCAAGACAATAAAGCAGAATGAAAATTGCCCAGCCAAAGAACTTTCTGGTTTTACAACATAGATCTCAGCTTTGATTAACATACTGACCAACATTTCGGTTATGCCCTTGCCTCCCCATTCTTCTTATCCATAGGCTTCATCTATGTTTCTTCGCTATATATTAAACAGTCTTCATTTACAATATAATGTGTGTATACAGAAAACGGGGGACTAACTGTTTAAGTGTTTCAGGCATCCAAACAAGATGGTGCTCGAAGAAGCATAGGAGATGTGCTTACATACCTATCAACAATCCCAGATGTTAAGAAGGCAATGCAGGAAAATGGGAAGACCATCAAACTCCGGTTTGCTGCAGATGGTCGGAGAACATCTCGAAGGATTGGCACAGTAATGGCAGTGTTTAGTATCCTGGGTGAAGGCAAACAAAGTTTCGAATATCAATATACTGTTGCCCTGTATAATGGTAATTATCTAATGCCCAGTTTTGTACTAACTGAAATAGCTTTAAAGTGACTCCCACCTACTTTCTATTCTGCTGTGCAGGTGAGCTTTAGAAATTAAAGACTTTCTTCACATGTACATTGTGCAAACAATTTTGATGTAATTAAATAGGGGTTAACCAACTACTTTTTGGATAAAATGCAGTAAAATGTTCAAAACAGTGTGCATAAATTTGTGGTTCTGTCAAGTTGCCATAGAAACAAAAATATGGATGGGATAAAAGGTTGCTAAGCTGAAAGATAATAATTGTAATACTAGCTATCAAATGGAGACAGCAACAAACAGCTTGTCACAAACGTCAGCTGCAATTTTTCATATAGCATGAAAAACTTTTTATCACCACTGGCAATATTGTAACAAAAAGTAAACAATTAGAACGTTTTTAGCACAAAAGGGTTGCTCTTTTTAGTGACCCAAAAGTGATGTTGAATTAGTAACTTGATGGCTTAGAATAATTTTTGTTAATTATCAATTAACTCACTAGGCTCAGAGAAATATGATGAGCTCAAAGAGTGCCTGCAGGAAACATTTGATGAAATTGAAACAATAAAGAAACAAGGCATAACCATTGATGGAGAACATTATGACATTGAATGGTGAGTGCCAGGTTACACAGTTTTGTATTGCTTGCATTATAGTTTGAAGTTTGCTCACACTGAGACTTTATATACTTCTGCAACAGGTACTGCTGCTCTGACTGGAAATTTTTAGCCTTGGTATATGGGCTCAATGGAGCAAGTTCGAAGTATTTCTGCTTGTGGTGCTATTGTACAAAGGAGCTCATCAATGATCTTGATAGTAAGTGCAGTAGAGCAAATACCGGTAACTAAGATTTCACATCATCTCCTGGTTTGACAATTTATTTAAGGATACAACAAAAATTAAACTAACTTTTTAAATTTATATTTCAGTTGTGGACTGGCCAATTTAGCGAGACCTTTCCACTTGCTCAACGTTGTGTAAGAAAAACAGCACAGATGACCGAAAGGGGTGCAAAATGCCACCACTGCTATCAATACCCTTCGAATTTGTGGTAGTTGATTCCCTGCACCTGTTCTTACGCATCATGGGTCTACTCTTTCATCAAGTAAGCCACAATTAAGAGTGTTTTGTGTCTATTATTTGTTTAAAATGAGTACTGTATGTGACCATCAAGCATGCATCAAGTCTCGATCCTGTTCAGTTGTGGGCTTTAGGCACTGGGAACAAATGGAAAAGTTCCAACCGGAGCGTTCTCGATGGAATAAACCTCCTTCAGCTTTGATATTTCAAATCAGACAACAGAACTTTTTCTGACAATACATTTTTACTTCTCTTCTTCCTTCTCCAGCACAAGTATGGAATTTTAGCATACATGTACTTTCTACTGCAACTCCTAAAGAATAGCCTAGCTTAATGAGAAACTTTACAGTGACTCACTATAACTGTCTACTAAAAGTTTAGATACTCAGAATTGAGCAATCATACTGCAACTTACAGCATCACTGAGATCATGTTAAATTCTCTTTGCAGGTCATTGAAACTGTTGTTTCCAGGGACTGTAAAAACATACTTATAAGAGAAATGCAACGAATCAATGTCCCATTCCAGTTCTTTGAAGAATACAATAAACTTGCAGAGAAAACAGAATTAAAATGGATAAGCCTTAGGGGTAAGAGCAAGTCATTATTTATCAAACTACCCTCAGGTAATACAGAAACTTTCAAATTGGTTTCATTTCACACAATTATGTAGAAGTAATCAAGAAAAAAAAAAGAATGGAGTAGGTCTGGTACACTTCAGAACTAACACTGTCAAATTAAATTACTTTGATTCAAGGAATGGAACTGCAGACTGTTTTAGAAAAGCTTGATATCCACACTGTGATGGAAAACATTGGGGACAAAGATGCTGATGGTATTGATGAGCTCTGGAGTGTAAGTGCAGTCTATTAATTACTTACATATTACCTTGTGACAAAACATTGAAAAACTTTCATTTTGACAGTGACATCACAAATTTTGTTCACAAGAACTTGTATGATAAAGTGAACTAAACACTGGGAAAATACACATGCAAGCACAATAATTACTAAAAACTGATTAGTAGGAAGTTCTACTAAAGCCAAACCAATTTTATTTTCTAATTTATGGATTTTTCAGGTTAGTATTAAAGACCAGAGGGCCACCGGCTTCATTAAACAAGAAATAAATTGGTGTGACTTAAATATTATTTCATAAAATTTCATCAAAACACATAAGTTAAAGTACTTTATATTATATATTTATAGAACATTGAACATTTTTCTTTTGCCAAAACTTAAATAATATTACATACATGTAGTTTAGGTCAATTTGCAAATTGTTCCTCTATCTTAAAATATTAATTTCAAGTATTGCTTACTATAACCTGCACAGGGATTTAAAACTCTGATAGCAGCCCTCCAAGTGAAACCAGGCCACAAGTCTTACCTGGACCCTTCACAGTTCAAGCAATATGCACAAGAGTGGGGACGACTATTCCTAGATATGTATTTTGATGATGACATTACACTATATATCCATGGTAGGTTTTAACAATTTTAAACAAATTTGATGTTTTAATTTTGCAGCTGTTTTAGAGTTCAGTGTAGCTATACAAGTACAAGGCAATTCTTATGGTGCAAACTTAAAGGTGTGACAAAATGTAACATAATATTTTCTTATTTTTACAGCACTTGTGTACCATGTGCCACAATTTCTTCAGAAGTATGGCAGTATCTTCCAGTTCAATTGTCAGCCAGTAGAGAAAAAAAATCACAGGCAAAGCCAAGTCTTTCATCGGGCATCTCAGAAAGGTGGACTAAGAACAAAGTACACAGTACAGGTAAACTGAAATTACTTTAATTTGCAGTTTTCTTTCATAAATAAACATATTATTATTATGAATACCAGTATATTTCCATACCTGTAGGTTTTCTTTGGATCTGAGTACAATTGCAACCCAGTCTTCATTTCAGGTTTTTCATTTCTAAACAAACAAAACAACCAAACACTTGACAATTTATTATTCAGTTTAACAGATTTTTCCAAATATGTTTTCAAAGACTCTAAAATACTGGCAATAATCTAGTTAACTTTATTTGAAAAAAAAACAACAGCTGTAAAGTCACTTTGGTTTACAAATTAATTACAGACAATTTAGATTTGATGGGCTTATAAATGGGGGGAAGGATTGTTCAGCAGTTTATTGTATTTACTGTATGAAAGGCCAAATAAAAAAAATTAGTTGGTTAGCATCCTTTCTGTTTTCTTATTCATGGTCAGGTGGGCGGTTTTTATTTTTTATTAGTTTATTTTTTATTTGATATATGATTATATCATTTATAAAGGAAATGTATGGAAGTAAAAAATAGAACTTTTCTTGGTCGGGAGCGCTTTCAGTGGTTGGGTGGGGATGCCAACCAACTATTTATTTTACTTGGCCTAACAAGTTCTATTAGATCATACATTGTGTAAAATTTAAAGTCTGTGCTGAATATTACTTCATGACTCAGGTGATGGAACAGGAAAACCGCTCCCTTTATGCACGACAACAAAACCTTAAAAGGAAGAAGAGAGAATATGTGCATAAACCTGAAACTGGTGCTGCAGACTCTGACAGTGACTCCGACAAAGAAAATGTTGTTGGTGGTTTAGCTATCTATGAGAGAGAAGAGGAGGAACAAGGATAAAAACAGAACACAGCTAGTTCAGAAGACCCCCTAAGTGTATATAGATTTCAATACGAAAGCATTTTTATCTTTGAATGAAAATTATACAGTATTTTTTAAACTAATTTTCTAGAGTATTTTAAAAAACATTTGATCAAGACTTCTTAATTAGATCTGCATTTTTTAAAAACAGGCATTTCGTTTGTTTGGAATTCTAGACCATTCTAAGCATAGTGTAAATAGTCTTATAAGATGATGTAGCACCTCGTTACAATTTTGCTTCTAAATAATTTTAAAACGCACTTGTAATATATGAATTTCAGCTACTTTATCAATTTCCTTTTAAAATTATGTAGCAAAACAAGAGGCTCCGCCGTAGCCTGACTCGAGCCGGCCTGCTATATAGCTTGAGGTACTACTATATACAAATACAATAGGTTTTTTCTTAAGCAAACCAAGAACAGCGTTAAACGAGAGAAAAGTCGAAAGAAATTAAAGCATTCGTTTATTTTAGAAACTGATTTAGTAACACTCCACTTAAATGGGCGGTGAGAAACATAAGCAACCGCAGCAACAATGGGTTAAGAATGACAAAAATAATTGCTTCTAATTTCTCTTCAATTTACTTTCTCATAGTGCACGTGTATACAACAAACTTATTTAAATTTACTTTCTCATAGTGCACGTGTATACAACTAACTTATTTAAAGCGAATATCAAAAATTCTAAATCAAACATTTACGTAGTGCCACTTTTGAATGGTTCCTCAGATTTTGCGAATATTCCAAAATGTTGAGAAAGTGCTCGTTTGCTCGTGTTCGCATGATTTTCGTTGAAGCGCTTGCAGTGCTCCACTTCGGTTTGCAAAAACCTTCCTTAAAGCGCTTATTGCTCACAAGTCCGGCAATGAAATGCTTATGCATTTAACTTTTTTTCAAAAAATAAATTCTACTAACACACTCGAACGCAATCACTGCGAATAAGTAATTTAATAACCTACGTAGCTGACCAAAGGCAAAACGCCGAGCTGCACAGAAAGCTATTTTGAAGTGAACACAAGTTGATCCAAAACTGGTTTTTATTCTGTGAGTGCGGATATCGGCACGAAGTTCTATACGACCTGCTGGAAAAAGAAAAAGCTATTTTATTTTTTCCATTTGGGCTGAGATTTGGAAGCTTTTTCAACCAGATCCTCTTCATTTAATGAATGTAAGACATTTTCTAAGCTTGGCTGTACTTTTCTTGCCTTACCCAATCCCCCACGGTTTGTGTTGACTTGATATCAAACATGACAAATAATAACAGTGTGGGGTGGGAAAGGTGAAAATTGTCACAGCAGGAGAGCCTTCCGACTTTATCCGACAATAAAACGAGTATCGTTCGTAAATCTGGTGCGAATTCCCAAGGCGCCAAGTTTGAATAGGGCCATTGTTTTAAGCTTTTGCCAACCTAACAATGGGGCAAAGTTTCATATGAAACGAGTCGACGGTATAATAAACAAGCCGAATAATCTAAACAGAACGTGTTGAAGGTATTATAAACAAACCTAGCAATTTATGGATCCCGCCGGCAAAACTTTCGAGTTGAAGCGGGTGTGTTTCGTTCAACACAGTTTGCAAAGCACAAAACCTATTGGCTATTAATACAGGTATCAATAAATTCGTGGATAAGAATACAGTTTAATTTAAAAGTTCGGTTAGTTATCTCGTCCGAATGTTTTCCCGTGTGATCTGGTTTTCACATTTCGTCTCTGTCATATATTTGGGGAAGTTGTAATGTTTTGTTCTCAAAGGTAAGAAGGTTTCACAAAAACTAATCCTCGTACAGGCTGGAGGACATGAACTACTTTTTCTGTTCGAAGCTTGTTGATATGAAAAGAAAAAAGTCAGCGTTTTTTCTGTTCTCAATGAAAGTTACAATATTCAGTATGCTGTCGGAATAGATCGAAAACGTGCCGAACTTATTATAAGTTTGAATTTAAGCAAGTGACAGCTGTCGCGTCAAGAAAATATCAACTATTTTGGCGAGGTTCACACGCCATACTTACAAGTTTCTGCCTTATTTTGACGCTGTAGTTTTGAATAGCAGTGCTTCTGTGCCTGCATTCATTTGTGTTG
>JAOBYE010136223.1:0-18820 GCA_025403585.1 Parazoanthus swiftii | reverse complement strand
AGGGGGAGTCACAGACTCTCATCCGCTTAACACTACTGAAACCGGAGATAAGCGCCGGCCTTATGAGCCACTTGGCTTGGGAAAGGATTTAGCTTTAGCTTTTAGTGATTTTTTGTGAACATATCAACCTTGTGGTCTGACATACATTGTAAGTTTGCTCACTTTGTTCGTATTTTGCACATTGCTTCTGCAAATCAAAGCTGTATTATTTTTGTGCTAAAGTTCTCAGTCTCAGGTGATATTAGCCACAAGTGCAACTGTCTACATGTACTTTAATAGACCACAATTATAATAAGACAGTGTAATTTTTGTTCTGTAGCTGAAAAGTTTGATTTTCTTTGAACAAATTACAGTGTAACATTGCATGCCTTTGAGTCAAGCTGTTCACAGGTAGCCCAAGCTGTTTGGGTTTACTGGTCAGATCAGTAAATTTTGTTGTGGAATGAATAGGACTTTCCTGATATTATAGAAATTGGGTACAGAGTACACAAATTACTAACTGGAGATTTTACTTTAAATACAAATTCCATGACCAAAAGACAGAGTGTAAATGCTTGTGTAATCAGAAGCACTTAAAGTACATGACTCATTATAAATTGTAACAGTAATGATTTCTTCCCAGACGTCCTGTGTCTGTGTGTTTGTGTTCTGCACTGCCACAAGAGAGAATCTCTGTCTCCACAACTGTCCATATTCTCCAGCATCCTAGAGAGGTTAGTAAGTGATTAGAAAAGAATACTTATATAGTTATACAAAATGAATTGATAGTTCATATACTCATTCCTGTAGACAGTGTAGTCACTCAGAATGCAACAATATCGGTATGTGTTAATTTATGCCTTATGGTCTTTCTTTCCCCCAAGAGTAATTTTATATCCAGATTAAAGTTGTTGATCCGGACTGCTCAAGATCTGATAAGACTGTGCAAAGTATCTTTCCAAAAAGTAACATTGACTAGATATAATTACCTAGTACATGTACATAGTTTATTTTTTTGTTATTGGAGTTTCAACTTTTGTTGTGCAATAGATTCTGAAGTGCTACGTTTAGTAACTAAATTAAGTCAGTTTATATTTCATGATTATATATTATATTTACATTTACAAAATGTATCAGTAGGTGTATTGAACTTTCAATTAGTTTAATTGAACATTCATAATTTATTAACAACAGGAAAGCGCATTTTGTAGAAAAAGATTTAATGTGTTGTTTTCTTAACATCAGGAGTTCCGCTTGCTGACAACTGTGCCATTACTAGAAGCTTGTCTGCCAGTAGAAAAATGTTGTATTCATTCTGGACGGCGCTTCGCTGCACAAGCATTTCCACAACTGCATAAACTGGTTAAACAGTCAAACACTTTACTGCTGTATCCCGGAGCAGATGGTACGTCACTAGCTTAGAATAAATATATGTTCAATAAATTAAATATTTCAACTTATTTTTTTCATGACTTAGCCAAACAATATATGGACTGATCCTAAACTGAAGCTTCATGATTAAATATATTGAACATTATAAAAAATTATATTCAGTTGCTCAAAATCCACTCCAATTCTCATTTAACAGTACATGTGTCAATTATTTTGATCAATATCATGATGGTATTTACAAACAAATTAGATATTAATTTTAGTCGTTGGAAGTTAAGGTTGGGAGAAGGGGTAGAATTAGAGTTTTCGTATAAACCTTTGGCTGGTGTCATTCATAGGCTATGATAAAATGATTTTCATTTGACCTTGAAAAACCATTTTGTATCATCTGCCATTCCCATGGCCAGGAAAGATAAAAACAGCCTGTGGTTTTTATTTGAGTTGTTCATTTCTTCAGTTACAAAGGACACACGAACTGTATATTAATTTTGCTTGTAATCTGTTGAATCAAAACTTTTTTTAGTTTATTAGTAGTGCACAATGTGTGTAATAAGTTAATACTATACATTGTGATCTTGTGCACTCGACAAACAAAAATAGTGTACATGTATGACCTGTTCTGTGATTATAAACACTACATACTCAGCTGTAGATATCAGGGACATCAAGTCTTGTGGTCCTGGTCAGTCATTTAACCTGATTGTACTGGACGGCACATGGAGACAGGCCAGAAATATTCACAGTGGAAACCCATTCCTACAAAGTGCCAGACAGGTTGGTGTTAATACCGGTAATATTTGTTTATTTATTTACCTATTTATTTATTTATTTGCTTATTTATTTATTTATTTATTTATTTATTTATTTATTTGTTTACTTATTTATTATTTTATTTATTTATTTATTTATTTATTTGTTAATTAATTAATTAATTAATTTGTTTGTTTGTTTATTTATTTATTTTCTTGTTTATTTTTTCCAGACATTTATTTACTAGTAATTATTTTTATTTTTTCTGTTGTGTTATGGAGGATGTTCCTTAAAATCACTTTTAGTGACAGCTCTGGTTACTTTGTACAGGTAGTATTTTGTTATAATAAGAGCTTTTTCACACCTCTGTATAATTTGACAACTGTTGCTTTCAGAAGTTGCATTATTAATTTTTTTGATGTTACTATCCAAAACAATTTGAAAGAAACATCTTAATTCATTAAATACAATCAACAGTAATTACAATTTTTTCGGACTGTCAAGGAACCTAGATTGGTATGGAAATGTGGATATTTTTTTCCTAAGTGTATAGATAGCTACCTTTTAGTTTGAACATCTGTCTGGCTATTTTTCCACATTAATGCTCAGTGGGATACCAATTTGTTGTTCTTTACAGCCTGTAATAGCTGAAATGGTTCACTGCTGTGTTTTAATTATTGTTTCCCATAGTTCAGTGTGAATGGCAGATTTTGTGGTGTAACATTCACTCCCCAAGCACAATCGAATCATGTTTGTTGCAATTAAGAAACTTAAATACATGTAGATCAATGCTGTGTCTTGCAAGTGAAACACTAGCCAGCTCTTCTCTTGCATTTCGCTAGAATGCATGTTGCTTCAAGTCTCACCCATGTCTTCAGTGCTCATGCTTCATGTTAGATTTTTTTAACTATGTACTGTAATTACAGTTACTTTGTGTGATTTGCGAGTTGAACTGTACATCTAGCAAGTCTGTAAATGTTAAAGATGGGACACGAGTTATTAGTTATGCCAAGATCAGGGCCGAGAATAAATCAACTTGAACTGAAGTTCCCAAGTCCTAAACCGCACCACCAGAATATTTTTACCCCTTTTTGCCACATTTTTTGAGCAAGACACACACACTTACATAATATGTACATTTAGATTTTCACCTGTGAACGTTTGGCTATCTTGGCTAGCCCTTCAACTTTAAAATTCTTGATATAAATAACATACAGTTTACTCCTTGAATTTTCCTTAAATTTGTCAAACAAATGCCTTGATCAGTTTCATAACAATTTTTTTTGGAATCTTTTCTTTTCATGTACTTGCAGGTCCAAATGAATCATAACATGACCAGTGAATATCTGATCCGTACCCAGCCCACAAACAGTTCTCTTTGTACTGTTGAAGCTGTTGCTTTGGCTTTGTCTATTCTGGAGAGAAACCAACAGATCACAGAGGTACAGTATGCAGTAGTTGCATCATCATGCACGTAGGATATGAAGGTGTTTTGTTCCGTGTAATATATTACTGCACCGTCTCAGACTCTCAGTTTCAGGCCCTTTCCCTCCTCGCAGGACTTAATGCGTCCACTGAGAGCCTTGTGTCGGATTCAGTTGGATTATGGAGCAGTTGAACACGAAAGCACGGAAGAAAGAGACAAAGAGTTTTATCAAAAGTATGTTTGGGTTCAGCAACATTAAAATGTCGCAATTTTTTTTTTTTTTGGGGGGGGGGAGGTGGTGGTTGGGAGGTGGGTTAGTTAGGGGTCCAGCCAGAAACTTCTCTTTGTTTTAGAAGTTTAAGGGGTACAGGTCGTCTCCAAAATAACTATCATAAGGATGTTATTTCTGGAACTTTGCAACAATAATTAGCGGTACATGTATTACTTTTCAAACTTTTATTAATGTTTCACTAAATCACATTTGTTTTCTACCAAGAGGCCGTATATTTTCTCAACTTTATTTCGGGCGACATTGTTTTGCAACTTTTAAACTTTAGTCACCCGAGGAAGTTTTCGCAAGTAACGCAATAACAGAAGCGAATGCGGGGTGACTCTATTTGCCCCGTCAAAACGGCCTTGACGCAAGGGTGACGCAAGCACAAGAATTAGAGAATTTGTTTTTCCTTGCGCTTGCCTTTGCTTCAACATTTTTTAGCTTTTTACGTGGATGAAGCACTCCCAAAAGCCACCGTGCTCAGTGAGTGAAAGAGTTGGCCACGTCGACATGAATTTTTCAAACAAAATCTTGTTTTCAACTCCCAAGTTCCTCTGTGTTTCAAGTTGTTCTTAAAATGCTCCTTTGCCATGTTTCATTTATAAAGCAGCCGGCCGGTTTTTAGTTTTAACGTGAGGTATCATTCTTCGACTTTTTTTAAATGAAAACAAGTATGAAGCAGACGCAAGGAATGTTTTGTGGTCTATTTTTCATCGACCAATCAAACTACCAGTTCCAGGTCTCCTTTTGGGTTTTACCAGCATTAAGGAGGCAGAAGCAAGTTTTGAAGAGCTTGTAACTACTAATTATTAGCTTGTCTCGTGGCATTTTTTCACGAGACGCAAGGAGTTCGTGATTGCGTTTGTTTCTGCATTTATTCTTGCGTCGTTCGTGAAAGCCAAGCTTTATTAATAGAAAATACTTTGCGATTTTAATCAGTAATATGAGAGACCTTGTGATTAGAAAAACATGCAGTTGATAAGCAACTTTCTCGCCCATATACCTCTCCATTCATAAACGACTCAGGAAATCGTAGCACTAAACAAATTCGCCACAAGGCAAGTATAGCAGCACCCTGATCACTAAAAGTTTCTCTCCTTTACAGAAACGCACAGCTGTCTAAAAAAGAGTTAAAACAACTAAGGCAACAGAGACGGGATAAAGAAAGGAAAAGAGGAGACAACACGGTCAAATGAAAAAGAACACTTAAAACTACGAAAAATAACCCCAGTCCGATATCCGTTATTTATTGCCTGTCCATGCATCCAGTAACGAGCGTGTGGTTAACCGTGTGTAACCGTGTGTTCTCGTGGAGGGCGAGGGCTGACAGTGGTCGAATCAAACTGTACTTTGATCACCCACTGTGAGAGACGTGCAACTCCAAAGTGCTCTTAGATGCAGCTACAAATAATAGCTTTTAACGGATTCGCTATATCCGGACACACTGTAAACAGTTTGCTGATAATGCGAACAATTTATAATTACTTTGGACTAAAGTAACATCGCGTTTTCTACTCGACTTGGAAAACAAAGATCCGATGTACAGTGAACATGCATGCATGCCCTTCCTTAACTGGAATAAACTATAATGAAAACCCTTTTTTTCTGTGTCTTCAGTTTATCTAAAACTCCAACGTGTCATGAGTACTTCATTTCTTTTCTCCAAGTTACGTGGTTCAGTAATCCAGCTGTTATAACTATAGTTTTCTCTTCAAAACTGACAAAGTATTTACAATTTCAACAGTAATGCTTTAAACTGTGTATTTGCATGTTAAGCAATGGCTAAATTTTGAGGTGAAGCATTTTCTTTCGTTAGTGAAACCAGATTTTGCAAAAATTAAAAATAATGACACCGCATAGAACGTAAACTGCAGAGAGAATAATTATTTAATATTAACAATGCCGATTAAGAGGTAGAAAACGAAGAAAGATTTCAGTTTCATTTGGCTACCAGTACAGGAAGATCTTATTGTTTGTATTTTTTCGCATTAGCATGAAATAATAAAAAAAATCGAACTTTAAGCTTCAAGCAGACAGACTCCGCGATTCCGAACTTATACAATGGCTGAACATATTTGAGTTTGGTATGTTAAAGTCTGAGATCCCACTGACGGTCTTTGAAAGTTCTGGAATGTCTTTGAATTTGGAGAACGAGTTTCAGGCTTGGAAGGTTCTTGAAAATCAATCGTGGTCCTCAGTTGAAGTTATTTGAATTCGCTGACGACTGTACACTGAAAAATAAATTGTTTTTTTGAAATTAAAAGAAAATAGTAATAAACCTGCAGAGGCTTCAAATTTATTTAATTTGCCACAGAAGGCCGCAGAAAGTCCCGATGAATATGCCAGTCTGAGAGGTCCTGAAAAGCTTCTTGAATTTCTTGCTGAGTTATCGGTGGAAACTTTTCGAGAAATAATTTTATAAATTTTGCAAAGTATATGTTCACTTTTGTGGCTGCATGACAACTTCAAGTAGTTTGTTTTTTGTCAAGACTTGTACCCGAAAAGGTATGCGACGTATTATGCTCATTACTATTTGTGCCATGGCCTTTCATATACTTGTTATACGCAATTTAAAAATGTAAACAATGATGCATTAGCAAAGATTCATCCATACTGATAAACTCAGAATTACGCCGTGTATCAAAGTTCCAAGTGACGTTTTGTTTTTATTCACTTACAATCAATTTTCTTGCATTTTATTTTCGTCAAGATTTTGTCCACCCATTTCTTTGAGTAGAGGCGATACACGTTCTCGAGACGCGTTTCTTTTTCTTCTTCTTCTTCTTCTTCTTCTCCTCCTTTTTTTTTTTTTTTTTTTTTTTTTTTTGCAATAACAAGTTTGCCAGCCCTTATTTTGTCCAAAAGTTTATTTGAACAGAGACGATTTAAACGGTATATAAGGAGGCCTTTTACCCTTGACCTTCTAGGAAAAAGGTGGATTGGAAACTGAAAGTTTCGAAAAGGATAGAGTTAATCACTTGACCGGAAAAAACAAATCGCCCCTCCTCAAGTAAAAGACGTAGTCAAATATCAACCTTTAACATAGTTCTTAACTTTCCAAGCTCCATTGCCCTTCAAATTACAACAATCTTTCCAATCAAACCAAACAGTCAAATCCCTTGTCTTAAAAGCACATTTCCAAAACACAAAAAAACTGCCTACTGTAGTTAACGAAATACGAATCTCTATTTGTGTATCAGGAAATCCGTTTAAATGTGGTGAAGTATTTTGTATTTTTGCTTCATACGTGGGTGAAACGCTCCGATAAGCCACCGTGCCTGGGTGAAAGAGTTTGCCGCGTCGATATGAATTTTTTAAACAAACTCTTGTGTCATTCCTTGATTCACATGCCAAATTCCGCCGTGTTTCGAGTTGTTCTTAAAATGCTCCTTTGCCACGTTCGATATATCTAGCTGAGCTCACCGTATTTTAGATTGAAAACGGGGTTTTAAAGTGAGATATCTTTCTTGAGATAAAACAGATCGTGTAATGTAATTCTTATCACGAAGATTTGTACCCGCAAAAGGTGTGGCATTCCTTCTTGGCTCAGTTAGTCGTGAGTATTCAGGAATTATTCCCGCGTTATTCGTATGAGGGATTTGTTGAAGTAAGTCGCCCCCAGAGGGTTTTATAGTTTGCCGTAGTAAGTGGAATTCACTGTTAAAAATGTTTCTGTAACTTGTTAAAAATAGATCGTATGGCCATTTGTATTCCCGCACGGATAAGATTGATGTTATCTCTGAAGTATTGCATTATTCAAAATTGTAAAACCCTTCATCAATTTTCTTGCTTGAGAACTGCACTTAGCAAAGGGAAAAATATAAACAAAACAAAACAAGGGTTTATTCAAGAATCAGAACTGAGTTGGTTTCAGTATACCCTGTAGAAAGCTAGGAATATTTTGAATCTAAGAACTTAAATGAATAACTGCACACTGTTCTACTTTTTAAAAAACATTTCCGAAAAGCTAACCGTACGGTGACAATCTATTATTTTTTTTTTACATTTGATTGCGCGCTAGTAATTGCAATAGTAATCTTTCTGCTGTCAAATTTTTAACTGAATATTCGTAATAGCAATAAAAAATGCAAAATTTGAAAAGTAACTGGAACCTTTTGAATATTTTAAATCCTAAAAAGAAGAAAATACAGTTAGATCTTGAGGTTTTGTCCGAACAACTAAAGTGCCGCAGTTTTCAGAGCTTTTTTGTATCCTCGTAATAGTGAAAACAGAATATGTTTTTTTCGTTGTACGTGAACTGAAAAGGTTATAAAATGGAAATTTGGAGCCTGCTGAGCGACTAATTTGCAATGGTGGTTTGTTTGAGGCTTAGACGTCAGAAGAACAACCTTGGGGACTGTGATCAAACATGATCCAAACCTACAAACTAAATTATTCAGAGGATTTCTTATTGCAATTAGCTCGGCTTCTTATTTCTTAGAAAACATAATTTTGGTTCAGCGACTTATTGAAATACACAGCTTTATAAAATAAAAAAATAAGTTTCCGTTTGAACACGATAATTTTGAACGAATGGAAAACGCGAATCGCACGGACTCGTGCTCGGCATGGTCTTCCAAAAAGAAATGTATACTTTATGTTGAGGTGGAGAGAAGTCCACGCTCATTCAATCTCTTTTCAATCAGATTACAGAATCTCCAATAAAGAACAACATAAAATCGTCATAAAGATATCACAATAACGATTTTGCGATCAATAACAGCTGGGGATTTCTCAAACAGTCTCAACACCATCAGAACTAGCATAAAACTTTAATGGTTCTTTGCCATTTTTATCATCTCAGCAACTCGAAGTTCTGCCTGGATTTTCTTTACTGTATTTGAAGGAAACAGTGCCAATTGTTTTCTGATTTTAAATCGTGTTTGATGTTTGATAGTGCGGCTAAATTTCAAATTATTTCTTTGTTGTGCGTGAGTTTTTAAACCAAAACAATGAAGTTTCCCATGAGGCAACGCGCACGACCCAAACAGGTGCTACTACGCTCTGTTCTCAACCAAAACATTTTAGCATTCTTTTAACGAGATGATCGCGTTTGAATAAATTACCAGTGCGAGTCTGTTGCAAGACATATGAAGAAAGCGAAAAAAGCTGTTTTTTTGGTTAAAACGTTCTTGCAGAAACACAAAAGGGCCTCGAAAGCGGAAGATGAAGACAACTTTGATGTGCACGATGCGAAGGAAAAAGACAAAGAAGTACAAAGAGATCTGTCTGAGAATTTTAACTTTCACCGACTCTGCAGTCATTGTGTATTAGTTTATGACAAGCTTGCTCGGAGGAATTACTTTCAAGAGATCGCCGGCTTCAGAGAGCATGTTCAGTTGAATTCTCTTCAAGAAAACCAGTCAAGAGACATCATTGTTAATCTCCAAAATGCTGGTATACAGTTTGTAAGGGATTTAAACACTTTCCCAAATTGCGATCAAGATTCATGGTTAGTGTTTATGCATAGTGTTCGTGGACATGTGTTTAAGTGCTGGGAACAAAATCTATGTTTGAATTCACACTTTCCTATTTTTCTCTGGATAAGAGAGACAGACGAAGTTCTTTTTCCTCCTTTGATCTGCGATCATAAAGATTATTTTCTGGTGCGGATTAACATGAAAACTCTCTGCTCATCTGAGTTTTGGAGTGCGGAAGGCAAAACACAGTCTTTGCCTGGAATAAAAACGCTGGAGGTCTGGGCTCTAGTCAATAAAAGAAGATCGTCTTCCAATCAGTTGTATGTGGAGAAAAACCTGAAAGAGGATTTAATCGAGAGCTTTGAGTGGGAACTATTTTTAAAGTTGCCATCGTCTTACGAGGAACGCTACAAGCGGCTGGAGCAACTTTTTCAAGCTGTTGACGAAATTATTGACTTGAGCCTCTACATCTCCCTGACCAGCGGTGATCTTGACGATAACATGGCTGCAGTCAAGGAGGCGTTCATTGAAACTGCGACCGTGATCACTGGTACAGCGGCAGAGAGCACGGCGACGGTTGGCATAGAAACAGCGGCACTGTCGATGGGACAAGCTGCAGCTGGCGTCGCACTGTCCGTTCTGGTTGACGTGGCTTTAACCGCCCGCAGTATTACAAAAGCTAAGGTCCAGCGAGATAAAGGACTTATCACGCAGAATCAGTTCAAGACGGCAGTGAGAAGACACCTCTGTGACTCGGGCTGTCAGTTTATCGGGGGCACAACAGGGACCATTGTAGGGCAGGTGCTTATACCTGTCCCCGTAGTTGGGGCTATCGTGGGGGGGTTCTTTGGGAGTTTAATTGGTGTGGGTGTGAGTAAGGGGATCATTAAGACGTCCGAGCTTATATCTGAAGCTCGCTTAAAGAATCAGTTGAAAGCCATAAAGGACACGTGATGAAGCATGCTGGTCATGATACTCGATGTTGGAGTGACCGTGGGTTACCGGAGAACCAGATCGCTGAACTGGCAGAAAACGCGTGAAGGAAGGCCAAGCCTGATGAAAAACGAATTTATTGCCAGGCTTTCCATTCCTGTGTTTGCTAAGCGCGAAGCCTGCCACTGCAACTGTTAATTGCAAGAACCCACAACTCTCGTCATCCAGTCTGAAGGAACAACGTCAGACAGGGTTCTCTAGTGATTGGCGATAATCGCTCCTACATTAACGACAAGAACTTTGCATTCTTCTTCTCCTAAATTGGAAAATTTCCTTTAGTTATGGAAGTTCAAGTAAACATTTCAGTGATATACCTGGCGTTAACCAGACGTCGATCACGTTTATGCCGCCAGTTTATCTCCCAGAACATATATATAGTAGAGTACGAGTATAAGCGTGCACCGCATCGACATTTCTCGGCAACAGAGCGAGCCATCAATGCCTACCGTGACCTGATCTCTCAGGAAACCCTATGACGTCAGTAGTGGGGTTTACCTCGGCGCAAGAACCTCACGACTGACGTCATAGGGTTCTCTGAGAGGTACATAAATGATGTCACCGTGTGAGCAAAGAATCCTCGTTCTATTGCTGAGATTATCAATTCGTTGCATACCTACACTCATACTCTACAAACCTTATTTCAATTATGGGAGGTGGATGGACGTCATTAATGTCCTCGACGTCTGGTTAACGTCAGCTATACTGACCAGAAATGTTTAATTTAACTCCCATAACTGAAGCATATTTTCCAATCTACGAGTAAAAAGTGCAACGTATCAATATTGTGGGGAAGATTTATCGCCTTTCACCACTGGTAAATCCAGTCTGACGTTGGGTGACGCCAGTCATGGATTCTTACAACGAGGTGAACACAGTTTTTTATCTGCCATTACGGTCTGTCGTAAAATTTTGTTAGAGATAAAGCGTTTTACTGCCGAGTATCGTTTTAGAGAGATCCAATCTTACGTCCAGTCTTGTGTCACCGTGAGCCGCCTGTTTTTTTCTTTGATGGTAAATCAGAAAGTTGATTAAATTAATTAGAAACAATTTTCAAGAAAAACTGACTGTCGAAAATCGAAATTTGCCCACTTTGTTTCCAGAATTGCGGGTTTGCCCCCCCCCTCCCTCCCTCCCCCGCAACCCCTTTTCCGAAATTTCTGGTCCGGAACTGAGATCATTGAGCGAGCGATCGAGAAAAGCGATGGAGAATCCACAATGGTGCGCGAAACCTGAGGCGAGTGTTCGTCACTGAACAAAAATTATATTAAAATTAGATCTACCAGAACCTGTCCGCCCATAGATAGAAATATTTGTTTAGCTTCAGGTGGACTACATTTGTATTTGTCTTTCAAAAACTGTTTTGGGAGTGGTATTTCAAATTCGAGTACTTATGAAAAACGTATACTTTAATAACGGCGCCGTCAATTCTATTTGTCGACAAGACGACAACTATTAGAACGGAGTTCTGATCTGCCTGGCCTAGACTTGGGTATCTCCATGGATAAAAAAAATATGTCAACTAAAACTTTCAAGGAAGTAGTTCTGGTACAATGCATTGGGTAGTTAGTCTGCGTGCAGTGTTTTAGATCTGTCTGCGACGTAGGCTAATGGCTAGTATAGTAATGGTAGCTGTCTATTTTTGCCAAATTAATAACGACGAAATATGCTTCGGGACCTGTAACTACTCAGGGTGCGGTAAACACAAATAAAGTTCCATTTTCTGCGAATTAAATTGAAATGCTTTTGATTAATTTATTGCTAAAATCCGGACTTGGATTAAATTATTTCGATTATGACATCACTGATTTAAGAAGTGCTTTGTCCACTGATCGGAAGTGCAGCCAAGTGGAACAATGACATTTATATTTGACAGCATGTGAAACCCAAGCTTTCTCCTTCATATCCTTGAATGCGAGATCAAGAACAGTCGACACACGGAGTCACGTTCACGGTCTGGATATGTTTGTAGTTTTTCTTCCTGATTGAACGCCCTTGAGAGAAGAATGTTACCAACGGTGGTGGTGTGAACAAATGTTCCATTCTTCCTCCTTAAGCAACTATGGAATTCACAGGTCGGTAATGTACGTGTAGAACTTGATATGTACATCAGGATGGAAGAATTGGAGAAGATGAAATATCTTCTTTGTATTGAGTGGGCCATCGGCCAAGACTCGGTGCTCTTCTAGAGTTATGAAAAATGCTCATGCAAATTGAACAGTAGAAGCGTGAGAAAAAATCTTACAAAGAACCGCTTTTATTTGCTGCTTCTATTACTCGTGCCAATTCAACTGTTGTTCAGTTAATAAACCAAATTGTTGTCCTTTTATCGTGGGTCGGTGTGTGTAAACTGTCAGACTTTATCGTTCGCTTTTTGGTATCTTCCTGTAGTTGCCTATGATGCTGTTTCGTGAAATACAAATTACGTTTCCCCATTTCACTACTGACCATTGTAATTCCAACATTGTTCATACGATCTCGAAAGAGTAAGGAAGATTATTGGATGGTCAACAGACGCGTATCTTGAATTCCATTGGCGATGATATGTCCAGATAACGCACGGCGTCTTCCCACAGATTTGTGGTATACATGTAGTTTATAGTGTGTAGAGGTTTTCTTAATAAGCATCGTAGCTTATGAATGGTTTGAAATACTTCACAACCAAGCTCTTAACCAATGTTATACTTCTCCTTAGTAGAATTGGTGTGTGAGTTATCTGCAAATCCAATCTGCATGGAGGCTGTTTTCTATACTATTAAAAGGTCGTATGACGTAGAAAATTGTACGTCAAAGTTTCGTACATTTTTTGTATTTAAATTATTGTCAAACGCTTTTAGTTTTACCATTAAGGTACACTAAATGCCAAGTCAGTTGGTGGCTACTTTTAATAAACTCCTAACATTCATAAGCCATCGATATTTCGTTGTCTGCCGTATCTTCACTTTATCTTGCGCATTTCAGTTTTAAAGTGCTATGCACCATGGTCCTTTAATTGTAAAAAAATTCTGACAACTGTAATTGGTCTTTTCCTGAAAGAATGTCGGTCTGAAGCCAGGTCATGATTTTACTAAATATAAATTTAAAATGTCTTGTATTTTTTTTGACCGGGAAATCGTATATGTCCCCAAAACATCGCCGCTAAATCTAAGTTGACTTTTTTTACTCATTTTAGCATATGGTTTTATTATATTTTTTGAAAGAGAGAGAATCTACATATTTTGGAAGTAATTTTAAAAACAACCAAAACTGCGGTATTTAAAAACTGAAAAGGAAGTCATCACATTTCGGTTACCGCAAACTTCCCAGAACACCGCTAGCTGTTTTACTTCCTCTTTGGACCAAGTTTCGATTCGATTGTTTTCAATGTTTCGTCATGTTTGTATATATTTATAAAACGCAAATTGAATAAGTAGCTGAGAGTTTGCAAGCCTTTTCATTGTTCTAACAATGCTTGACAGTTGACTGTGTTATAAATACCTGTGACAAAGCCGACTATGATAAAAATATATATTTTAAAACTATCCATTTAACAAATTCAACTTCCGTGATGTTCAAAACATTCATATTCATCTCCACGTTTAAAAAAATGAAAAAAAGTAAAGAGAACAGTAAGCTGAACTGTTCAAAGTTTTTTGTGGACTTCCGGCTCAAATCGTTCTTTTAATAAAAACTTGAAAGTTCTTCTGATCACTCACGGCGATATGAGAGATCTCTGCTTGCAGGGCACAGATGGAGTTCGATACACATGTCTCTTATTGATTTTTTAAGCACTGTGTGTTAAAATCTCGATTCACTGCTGTGTTTGTCGATGTAACAGGTGGTAGAAAGCTTCAATTTTGGTTAGAACGAGTACTCGGTCGTAACTTTACGTTTTTTCTCTGGACTTTTATTCAATAAAATGCTGAAATTATAAACTTCTACCTGAGCTTGTTGTGGGCTTGTTCTCAAGTTTCTGGGCAAAATTCGGCCTGGGTGTTCTTATAAGTTTTTTCTTATAAAAAAAACGTGTACCGAGTTAGATTGAGAACTGACAATCGGTGGTATTAACATGTTAAAACTTTATTTGTACGGTGGACATTCAATACATCAAAATATTGGTAAATTGCTACAAAACGACCTGTTGTATTGTTTAAACAATTATAGAAGAATTGATTTCAAACAAACATACGCTGGGGTGTTTGCTTAATTAACATGTGAAGAAATTAAGGGCTGCAATGGGATTTACAGCCAATGGAAGTAATGTGACTGTGTTGTAGTTGCAGTTTTCGTGGTTGTCAGGCCGATGTTCAGACAAAACTCCAAGACCTTAATTTTGGGCATATTGAAGACGTTGGGTCTCCATATCATACCAGAGTCATTTATGGACTGGTTATAAAGTACAGAAGGGGATGGGCTGGAAAATGATGGGCCATTAGAAACTGCATGTGCACTATAATGGGGATGGGTCGTATCTAAATAAGCTTTGTTAATAATCCAGAAATACTTCAAGTCTCTTTCAGTAGAGTATACCAGTCAGGCAATTTACCTTACTTTTGTCCAGATACCGATATATCTAAGAAAAATTTTTTGCCGTGGAACAACTTTTTTCTTTGGGGGGGGGGGAGGGTTGGAGAAGTGGGGTTGCAACATTCCTCTCCACCTCCAGAAAGGGAAGGAGTGGAAAAGCATTACCTGAGAGAGAGGATTGATGTCTTGTAAACCGTTACGAATCTGAATTTAAGTGAGACGGGCAGAGGGTAGGCACATCCTTTTGCCTATTCCCCCAAATCCGAAAAAGTCCACAATTTGGATCTGGAAAGCTCGTAATGATTTTTTGCTAATGTCATTCTGCCCAGGTGATCTGGAAGTTGGTCTCTACATTGTCTTAGGGTTTCTTGTACTCCTTGCCTGTTTTATTATCCTGTTTCTGACTTACGTCCGCCGGAAACGTGAAGGCCAGCCAAAAAGAGAACGAAAGAGCACGACTGGCCTTGTATCTCCTCCACGTCCTGAAAAGGAAAGCGTTCAATTCTTTATTCCTCTCTCCGTGGAAACTGTGCCCACACTAGTACAGGACAGCATCAGAGAAGAAGATGAAGCAGTAAATGTGGAAAACGAGCAGCACAGCGAAGTGAAAGGGGTAAATATATCTAACGCATTAACAGAAAAGGGGTCTCACGGAGTTCTCCCACTGGCACTAGGCAAGCTGAAAATAAGGCCGACGCCAAATCCAGACCTCATCTTGGACCATTACATAAGACCCCTTTCCTGAAGAACAAACATGGAACATGAAAACTGTTAATACCCAGCTGCCTTATGCTGGCTATAACAGTTTAACTACATAGTTTGCTCATTACTTATGCCATATTTCTTCCAGCGAAAGCGGTCAACCTCCGAATGCTTTTTGAATGATGACCTTAATGGAAATCGGCTCCTTCCAAGCAACGGAGGCGGCTCCCGTGTATATACAAGGCAGCGGTCAATATCGTTGACTAACATTGCCAGATATTCCCCACCACAATACCATGGTAAGTAGTTAGGTAGCCAATAGACCGTAAACATAATACTCCCCATTGGCCATAAACAATAACTTCAAGTCGAGGTCGGTCTCCAAGTTCTCATACCATTGCTGTATTTCTATCTTGCCAGCTTCGACCAGTGGGGCGTATTATGCAATATACCGTCTATTGCGTCACTTATACAATTTAGATGTGTTAAAATGAAAGTGATAAAAATAAAAACAACAATGAAGATAACAATAACAGTAACGATGACGATGAAGCTAAAGATGAGGTTAATGATGATGGTGACGATGATGATGGTGATGATGGCGATTGCAATATAGGTGACATGCAACGGTAGTGCAGCAACGATGGCAGCGACGTTTTGTAACGGTAACAAAGATAATAATGACGACAGCGATAACCGTACGATAGCGATTGCGATCAAAATGATAGCTTTCACGATTACGATTACGATAATGATACAGGGTTCGTACGGGTCGTGGAAACCTGGAAAGTCCTGGAAAATCAAAAATGTAAGTTCCAGGCCTGGAAAACCTGGAAAAATAGTGACGGTCCGGGGAAAGTCTCTGAAAATTCGCTTTTTCTTGTTCAGTGAATAGAAAATAGTTATCTCTTGAATATTTATCACTCACAATTTCTGACGATTGTTGTGGAAAGGGAATCAATATGAAAAGCGTCGCAAAAAGTCCGTATTTACCTGCAAACATCCGAGCACTTCAGTAGTTGCAATAGTGACAATAAAAGGTCACAGCTATTTCTCTATAATTAAAATGTGTTGCAAATTGCTACATGGTTCCTTTAGTGGTTAATATTACCTTTTTCAAGTACTGGATTTTTGTAAATATTAACCTGGAAGGTTCTGGAAAAGTCTTGAAATTGTAATTGGCCATTAGTGGACGAACCCTGACGATAACGATAATAATACACACGGCAGTATTAATAATCGTATGTAAAAACAAGAATGAAAACAAGACAACTATTGCAAATAAGAATAGAAATAAGAACCCTAGCATTGCATGGATTAAACCTAAGGAGGAAACTAATAATGTATCACCTCGCGTCTCTCACTACAGCAACTGAAGCTGCCAATCATAAGCGCCGCCCCCTTTCGGAGACGCTGCTACTTGGTGCACGTCTTCAGGTGCCAGAAACTCGTCAGAAAGGCATTACACGATCCAAGCGTTCACAATCCTCAATGTGCCTGCTGGGAAGGGGATCTCACGAACACATCTCCTACCCGATACCTCCCACGAGGAGTGAGGATGCTGAAAGACGGAAAACGCACAAAACGCGTCCATTTTCTGACACTTTTATAGTTACTACAGCCGTGCAGCCAGCAGGTCCTCCCAAAGCGAAAGGAGCAGTCGATCGAAAAGCTGCCTTACAGCGACGAATGACAGAAACGAGCTATGACCTCCTATCTAGGCATGGATCGATTGAACACCTTCACAACATCAAACGCTCTCTCGTGTCATCCGTGCAGACTTCCCCGGCACTCTCAAGGCGTATGCGCAGAAGGCGAAGCGGTAACACTGACATCCCGGCTGATATAACTGGTCGACTGCGTAACCAACCGCTGACAATACAATCTGCATCAAAACCATTAGGCACGGAAGTCGGTCGCTTAACGTTTTCTTTAGCATACAGCAAAGAAGAGAACAAGCTCGAACTCCATTTTCTGAACGCCACCGATCTGCCGATGCGCAATAATGCACTAGTAGATTCCTATGCTATCGTTTCCCTTGTTGCACCTACAAAGAAACAGGGGCGGGAAACCAAGGTACACAAGAAGACGTGTAATCCAATTTTCGACGAAAAATACGTTTTCAAGAACGTCTGTGAGGTCGAGCTATTGAAGTCGCATCTGAAGTTCGAAGTGCGGAATCGACTAAGTAATATCAAGAGCGAATTACTGGGAGAAGTGGTTGTTCAACTATCAGAGGAAGGGTTGTTCGAAGGGAAACAGCTTTCAAGGAACCTTGTGACGAAAGTTAGTCGTAAGGTAAGATATGCTTAACTTCTGCCGACATTGTAAGATTTAAAAAACACTGGTCGAAAGGCTGCCCGGCAGCCATGCTGCCCTCGTTTCCACCGACGTGGGAGGCGGACAGAGGCTCGAAACTCATCAATTTATTAGATAATAGCGAACTACACAATGGGCGTAGTGTGCGAATTCACCTTTGCTTTTCCCTAATTTGTAACAACCCCCCCCCCCCTCCCTCCCGAAAAAAGTTGTTGCACAAGCTTGAAATTTGAAAAATGATTAACCCCTAAATGTTTGGGCTTTTCGGGGGAAATACTAAGGTTTATGAAGGGATGGATGGGGGAGGTAATTGGTCCGCCACCCCATCGATCTTCAAGATGGCTACGAGCAAAAATTATCTATTTTGCCTGCAAGCATGCGCAGTTTTGACCTTGCTTGTTACTTTCCATGAAAACAATCACATATTAACAATCGTTTTATAACATGTCCGCAATCTCAGTATTTCTCAAAAATTGTGTTTCCAACAAAACTGCAGCAAATATTCTTGTAATATTTTGAAACCATATCTGTACAGTCCCAAAGAGGAAAATATCTAAGAAAAATTTAATTGATTACAACGAAATTTGTAAAAAAAAAAATAAAAAAAAATCACATTTTTATTTTAAACTTTAATTTGCATTTATTTACTAATTTTGCATCAATTATAAATGATACCGTCCAAAGATTTCTCCGTAATTGGAATGCAGGTACTACAAGTTTTATTTCAACTTCTGTAACAACAAACTTTTGGGGTGTTAATAACTCCTCCCACTCCCCACAAACGTTTAAGAGTTAATGAAAAGGTATAAATAAGTAATAATATTTCAAAATGGTTGTTTTTGTCATTTTTTCTTGATACGACATTCTTTTTTAAATTAGTAGCGGTTTACAGCGTCATGTCAAATCAATAGCAGATGTAAAATTAATATTTAGTGAATAAACTACTTCCGTGGTATGTTGTATTGAGTTATACAGGCCCGAGGCTGAGAAATTGCCCGAAAAGTGAACATTTGCCCGAGACGAAGTCGAGGGCAAATGAGAGACTTTGAGGGCAATTTGGAA
>JAOBYE010136001.1:3316-18824 GCA_025403585.1 Parazoanthus swiftii | reverse complement strand
GAGTTTTGTCACTTTGCCCCTGATGAAGGCTGGTGTCACAGCCGAAACGTTGGGTTTTCAAAAACTTTATATAAGATTGGAAATTTTTATCCAGAGTAACACATATATATTTTTATAAAGTATATTTTTAAAAGACTCAAAGCTTGTTCCAAGTCACAGTTCTACATACCATTCCAAAGGGAAATATTCATTTCCATCCCCAGAAACACTTTCCCATGGCAAGCTTCCATCCCTCTCTCTGCTTCATCAGCCCTAAAAATATATTATTATATTTGGTTAATAACTACATGTATTTAACCACTCATATACTATTAACCAATAATACAGCAGCACTACTACAAAAGAATTTCCATAAAACATATCAGAACAACTGAAAACATCAACCTCAAGCCCTTTTATTAATATAGCACTTTTGCAGTCATGTCAAAAGTGCATAATTAATTTTATCTGGTGAGCCAACTCCCTTTCTAAACATTGCTGACTGGGTGAAAAAGGTAAGGAGAAACTCGACTGTGCATAATTTCTGGAAGAAGATACTGCTTTTCTTTTTTTTTTTTGGGGGGCGGGGTGGGTAGGGGTTGTCACCACCCTTGGGAGGGGGGTCTTAACTTTAGGAACTGCATAAACATTGTAAGGAAATCTCTTAGCCGCACTGAAAACTTTTCAAGGCATGTCATTTCAATGGTTACTATAACACACTATTAAATCTCACCTTTTAAAATAGATGATTGCATATCGGCTGTTGCCTTGACCATGAATGTAGATACGGTTCACTTCCCCATACTTCTTGAACTCATGAAACAGTCCATCTCTAATACTACTGTCTACAGATGGAGAACAAAACCAGTTGGAACAGAATACATTTAGAAATATTAATGTCTATATGAGCAAAACTCAAAACGTTAACAATATCGTCACTTCTGGTTAAACCAAATGACTCAGGGAGTATTTGACTATAAAATATAATTAATATATACAACCTTAAAATGATGATAGTAAAGAAGTGTTCTCACAATGATAGTAAAGAAGTGTTCTCGCAAAGAAAAAACAGAGATGTCCTACACCCCAGTCATGTTTTTGTAAGGTCAGTGCACACTCAGGTAAATTTTACAGATTTCTCAAGGCAGGAGATGTCTACCGAGCCCTCCAACAGTCTTCAAAAAACAAACAACTTCTGTTTGTACTTATTTCTCCAGGCTTGGACAAAACATTGTGATTGTCAGATAGCTGTACATATGACTTTGCACAGCTGTGAAACTTTATTACTAACTGATTCATTTATGTAGTTCTAAAGTAACAGCACATTAAACAACTCAATAACTGCAGTCAGTCTCCTGTTTTATATTATACGAGAAGTGCTATAATTGGCCTAACTTAGGACGTATGCACAGTATTTAATTGTTTTAAAACAAACTGAATTTACGTATACTTTTATCTCACTTTTTCTGACAGTACATTTGGCACTGACATTATCTAGTAAAGAAATATTTTTGGAGCTGGTTAAAGAAAATGGCTGGCAATTGTTTGGTAAACTGCCTTTGTCATATTTATATACAGACTGCAATATTTTGGATTTCTGTTGATATGACAGCATTCGATTTTGAAGAAAAAAGAGACAGAAAGAGAAAAAAAAGTTTGTTTACATTGAGAAAAAAGGTTTGAACTGTGTTAATTTATCAAAAATTGAACTCAGGCCCTGTTGATTCCAAGTTCGATGGCCACTAAGATGCTTCAGTGATGTGAATTCAAACTTATCTCGCACAATGCATGCGCTGAACAAGTGTGACACAAAAAATTTAAATTAAAAGTTTGAAAAAGGGAGCTGAAACCTCAACTCTGTGCTTTCAGGCACAAATAATAATAGTGACCTGCAGAAAATTACCATTGCTGCTAAGAATTGTCTATGACAACTTATCTGGCTCTAGACGATTCCATCTCTTAAGGTGAAAAGGGTTGATACTAACAATAAATTTGATGAAGATTCAGCACCAAAAGTAAAATTATATTCATTTCCTGTGTTTATCAGTTTATGATTTGCAACTGTTAATTCTTGTTGTGATTCAAATTTATTAGTATTATAATCTATGATAAAATTAGGTAAATTAAACTTGCAAAATTCAACTGAAACTTGTGAACTCACAATTTTGAAAGGTGGAACTGTTGTGTCGTTCGTTTGAACCTGAAAATTGAAGTAAAAACTATAGCTTGTCACTGGAGACTGAGTTTAGGACCAGAGTACTTCATCAGTACTATAGCATTTTATCAGTAATTCTTAATTCAAAATCAAGCTTAGTGTATTGTTTTGTATATCTATATCTTAACTCTTGACCTGCCACATTTTCAAACATCAAAGTTTCAAATGTTACAAAAATTCTCAACTTTTGCACTGTGAGAAATAACTAACACCAAATACTTCTACTCTTCACGACGATCAAAATGAATGGTCACAGTATGGTATTTCAACTGCTGGTTCAAAATTTGTGACATTTTTACTTTTTTACAAAATTGTCTTTAGCAGGACAAGGGTTAATATTTTTTTCCTTAAAATTACTCTATTTTTATTAATTCCTTTTGAAAGCTATAAGTTAGAAAATAGTAACTGATTGTTATGTTCACTATCTGTAAATAAAGATTATTGTACTGTATTGTATCCTATTGCAAAAGAGACAGTGGTATTGATGATGATCAAGCATGATCCATTCCAATGTTCACCATGATGATGATACTGTTATTTATTTTAGTCCTGAAGGGTAATCCCTTTGAACAGTATTGGCGAATGAAAATGTGAGCCCAGATTGTCAGAAATATAAAAGTTTTACACCATATAGACAAGTATAAAATACCTAAAAGCTAAAGACTATATGTACCTAATTCATTTACAATACTGCAAACATTTAGCCTATAAAAAAACATACTATGAAAAGATCTAAGTAATAAATTACTAAAAATAGCTTTTCCACTGCAGGAAAACATCTTCTTGGCCAATTTAAACTGATCCTTAATTTATGATAATTATTTCCTTTAGTCGATAAAATTATTATTAATATTGTTATTTAGACCAATGTGTAAATACCCCTTATGCATTTGGGATTGACAAATTTTTGTTTAGGTATCAGTATTCGTGACTTGATTACTTTAATCTCTGTTTTTTGAAGTTTAAATACTAATAGTCTTAACCCCAGAAAACTTTAGGGGGGTGGGGGTCAGTTTGACTTCACTTCACTTCAAATAGAATCTGTTCTTCAAATCTAATGATGCAGTGATTACTTGAGGTTGGTAATAAAAATTGTGATTTCTGGAGAGGCAGGGACTAGTGAATACAGCATCCACACATTGGTATGACTTACCACTTGAACGCATGGACAGATTCCTTATGCATAGAGCTGTAGCTCTGCCAGGTCGGCCAGACACCCCCTCAGCTGCAGGAGTAACACTACGGCTCTCTGCTTCGCTGTCATCATCACTACTGCTGCCATGACTACTGCTCTCACTGCCGCTCTTGCTGGCACTCTGACTGTCACTTTCACTCTCACTACCACTGCTGTCCTCTGGACTTGGTCCTCGTTCATGGAAACCTTTGGAAACACAAACTAATGTCATAAACATTTCCATTTAACCCTTTTATTCTACTAACTAGTGCTCTTACATGCATTTCAACCAGCTAACTCAACCAAACAATCTGGAAATGATCTATGAACTGTTTTCTTGAATTTTTCAGCTGTATGTTTTCGACTGTTTGAATAGTCTGTGCAGTATGTGCCCTAGTCTGTATAGACTGACTGACAGTGAAGTGTGTGAAGTGTTTTGTGCATGTATAAGACCAACTAACAAAAGAGAAGATTAAAAGAACAAAAACATATTATATTAAAAAACGCTGGGTTTCATAACCAGTTTGATCTGCTAACTATGATCAAACTAACCTGGTTTGCCAATATTGTGCCTTCTCATGGGATCTCCCCTGTGGTGATAACTCCTACCGTGACTGCTTCGATCAGCGTATCGCGGCCTCCCTCCAACAGCTGTTTGCCTGGGTGGGCCGCCTTCCTCGTCACTATAGCCATCGTCATAGTTCCCTTGCTGTCTGTTTCCAAAGCGACTATCTGCCATGCTGTCAGAAGCCATTCCAGAGTTAGTTACTTCAAGTTGTGTGTTAGATTTATACTACAATCTCAAAGAACATATTTTGCTTACATACAGTACAGGGTCAATAAGATATCAAAGAACTGTTTATGCATGGGAGATTCTCACCACTAATTACAACTTACAAATCAATTGCATGTAAGAAAAAAAAAGACTTTTGACGAACACTTTCCAAGTCTTGATGCAAAACTGTCATTTGAATAAAATTATTATCCTTTTGAATGAGTAATTGAAGTTGTAGGTGAAATAAAACAATTATCTTACAGTCTGTCATCATATAATCATGTTTTGTTGCAACACTACATGTAACTCCATTGAATTACAAACCCAAGTAAGGTCCACACTGACCAAACAATCAAACGAATAAGTTGGAAGTATTTAATTTTATTTACAAAATTATGTAGACAAGTCATAGCTAAATGACTAACTACTGCTAGCTACTAAGAATTACCATACTAACCTCCAGTCAATCTTATTATCAAATTTCCCTAGTAAGCATTGTTTCATCTCAGAATTTCCCAATTTCTTTGATAACTGACACTTTTAAATCCCAAGAGTTCAGCCAAATTTCAAGCCACACTGATTTTTGATCAGGCTGAACTCTCCACAAGAAACCTTTTTCCAAAGAGTTTGTAGAGCTCTACCATATTGCCATTGTCTATGTACCACAAAATGAAATCATTTCACGAAACAGACACCACAATTAAGATTTTGATTCTTTGTCTTTTGTACTGCTGCCTCACTACGGATTTTGATCATGACACACTAAATAAACACTTTGTTCCACAACTGACGAAAACCACAGTGCTCTTTTTAAAACAGATCCTGTCTTCAAGATTCGACCCGGTTACATATTTGAGGAGAGCCATAATGATCTTCAACAGAACTTGTCTTCACAAGTAACTTTCTGTTCCACAACTGATGAGAACCCCATTGCATTTCAACAGATCCTGCCTTCAAAAGTACACCTCCTGCAACTGACGAGAGCCACAATGTTCTTTAAGAGATCCTGTTTTAGCAAAAACACACCTTGCTCCACAACTGGTGATAATTACACTTTGTTCCTGCAAACACGATCTTCTTCTTATTATGATCCTGTTTTTATGCAGCCAATTTCCTTTACAAAGTTTTCCACACCACATAACTGTTTACACACAATGACCAGCTGTTCCTTGCTCTCGAAGGGCAAATCTGTGAAGTTAAGCCATATTAGAAGCTCCACAAACATGAAGCACTTGTACGTCACCACACTCTTCTATCACAGAGCAAGATCCACACATTCATGTCTCCAGTTTACGTTCCACATTGATCCCTCCATCTGATATCACATCTCAAGAATCAGTTGCCAGATAATTGATGCAAGCAAGGTTTCATACACCACTCTCCTAAAATGAATACTGGAACACCCTTTCTCAAGATGTTTCCTTCAAGAGACAATGTTGCACATGTGCCAGTTTCAAGTTTTGATTTTGGTGAAGATTGTAAACTTCTTATTCCATTCCGTTGTCTGACTGTCACTACCACTACATTATCTCAAACCTGAGTTTGTTTCGTGCTATTTTTCATCAAAATTTACAAGGTGTGTTATTTCAGTTTTATATGAAGAAAAAATGCTTTGTTGATTCCAAACTTAAGGAAAGGAAATTCGGTTATACAGCTACCAGTGAGTAAATACATTACATAAAATTTAACAACAGTAAAGAGAAACCAGCAAAACATTAGCTACTGTATATTAACTGTTTGTTCACTTTGAAGTGAAACCATTACCAACTAATTTATACTTTTACGATATGAAAGTTTAACAAGATATATTTTATGAATACTAACATTTATTTTATAATCAAATGCTTAATGGGAAATCTGATCACTTTCAATCAACCTGCTTTTACAAAAATCTATTTTAAATTTCATACTTCAAGATACATATACAGTAATGTTGTGGTTTATATTAAACTGAAAACCTATATAATTATGTTCCACATTTAGTCTAGTTTCTTTATATGCATAAACTAAAATGATAAATTGGGTGACACTTGAGATCTATATGACAACCATTAAATGATATTTTTAATATGATTATCCCCTGGAGGGAGATTGCGTAGTATTCCATTTAGATCAATAAAATGCAATAAAATTAATATGCAGCAGTATAAGACTTTTTTTAAAAAGACTTTTTAAGACTTTTTTTAAAAGATTATTTATTTAATTCATTCCAAGTTCTTTGGTGCTCTCTGGTAGTAAGGATTTTGCAAAATGAGTTTCTTTTGCCATAGATTGACAAATATAGGTTTGGTCCATCCAAGAATGTATAGTCGTCACTTGAAGCAGTATTTGACAAAGTTCCCCAACTGATATCATTCATCCACAATTCTTGCAAATCCCCAACACGGAGACACAGTTGCCTGCCACAAGCGATGTTTAACCACACAAATTCGTTATTCCACTCTTGATATTCTGTCAGCTGAAAATTACAAGCAGCAAAGCACAAACTTGTGGGTTATGATGATGTAATCTGCCAAGAAAGTCCAAAAGGCACCACACTCCTTGCTTGAAGTCCATGTTGGCATATCCAATCCACACAGCAAATTGGCAAAGTACAGCTTTGTTTCAAACTTATGTTGAATATCCACACTTCCTCTGGTTGACTGCAACTGCTCGTCGTTGTAACTTGAACTCTAGTCTACAAACTACAAATACAAAGCCACACTCCATACACAATTGATTTTCGATCTACTTCCTGCACACAATGGAGCAACTTGCTGTTTTAGTAAATGAAACACTTTTCGTGTGTGAACCACAAAGCCGGTAGACTTGCACATTTCACAACGTCGATTTTTGCACATACCATGCCACATACAAAATACCTATCACTTACCCTTCTGTCCTTCTATCATATCGTCTACGTGGCGGTGAGCCCGGCTGAGGTAAACGAGTTCTCGCATCTCCGGGATTATTTTGGTCAATTCTCGGCTCGTTCCGGAGATCCCCGTGCATTCGAGTAACCGAAGTAGTATTTCCCGAAGGTTCATTGTAGTCGGTTCTTAATTCACGATCGCCAATTCTGTTTACACTTTCATGAGCTTTCGTGGCACTGCGAATATCTACAAAATCTACAAAAGCAGCTCTACCGCCTTCGACGCTCCGCCTCGGTAAAATCTTTACACTTTCCACCCTTCCATATCTGCCGAGGGAAGATATAAACATGACAATCAATACTTGTTGGAATATTGATGACGTGTTGAACGTCCGCTTTTTCCAACTGCAACCTTTAGCGAGTGAAGGCCAGCTGCTTTAAAAGCGGGCCCAACCGAAATAAATATTGTTTTTATTTTCAGAAACAAATGTTTTCAGAACTTTTTCAATTTTACTGCAATCAATTCTTGGCTTCAGTATCGAACTTGGTAATGAAATAGCTTCCAATATATTATTTCCAGCTGAAACGACAGGTCGAAGCAAAATGAACCAATTCTTGGAAAACGAACATCCTTGTTGATTTTCAACTGGGAACACTGTTTGATTTTCAACTCATCACATTTAATCAGCACCAAGAAAAACAAAATAAGAGTTTCAAAATCATCCACAGTTGTCGTACTTGATGGTTAAAAGCGTATGAAATCCTAGACCGAGTCAATCTTAAATCCTAAAACTTAACTGAATGGAATAAGCAGAAACGCGTGCAAACAGGTCACGATATGCTCCGTCCACAAACGCAAAAGATTCTTCGCAAGCTTCATTTTGCTTGTAAACTAAAGATAATGAGAATTAGTCTGTGCTTATCAATTATTTGCGAACATATTCAACAACTTTGTCTCTCAATACTAAAACAACGACCGGGCCAAATGCAATCCAGGCTTATTAGTAATACTTACCTCGTGAAATGTTCCACGATCTTTTCGTTTCTTATTGTCTCTGGAAGATTGCCCACCCATAAATGGCGTGTTTCGCGCACCATGGCCAAACGAAGCCCAAGTCAGTTCGCTTCTTCGTTAAATATAGTCTTTCTTTTAAACTTTACATAACAAAAACCGGTCTGTTTAAAAAAACCCCAATAATATTTCCAATCCCGAAAACTATTGCCCAAACCAAACTTCAAAGCCACTTTTACGCGCGGGTCCCGGGGATTCATGGGTAGGTTTCAGAAGAGCAACAGACAAACCTGTTCAATTTAAAAACGAGTACGATTGGCTCAAAAATAAACGAATCAGGAACAAGTTAATAAAAGCTCTTTGCAGGTTTTCTTTCATTTAATCTTATTGGTTGATAAGGTCATTAAACTGAAAATTCTCATTGACCAATGAGAAAGCTTGTAAGATTGGTGAAGTTGATTCACTTCCCCAAGCCCCACCGGCTCTCGCTACAACTCGCCAGCTTACCGTGACATAGTTCCTTGTCTGGGAAGCAACTTGCTGAAAATTTCTTCTAGTTTTCAGACATCTGGTGAGTAGATCTTCCCAGTAAAAAACTAATTTAAAATGACTTGGCACATCTTCAGTAAACTCGACTATGCGACGATTTTGCTGTAGCTGGAGAAACCTTTGAATGTCTTTTTTTGGAGTCGTGGAGAGCAGTGAGAATCAAGTACCGTTAATGCTTGTGTTCGGCCAAGATAATTTGTATGCTATATTAAATGCCCTGAGAGGAAATCTAGTTTCTCTGCAGAGTGCATGGTCATATATTCTCTTGTTTTGGGTGTTTGGTTTTTATTTACTTTGAACTATTACAATTAACCTGGAAACTTTTTCGATGTGCAACTGTAAGACAGTGCGTACTGTACATGTGGCGTTTTTAAATCTTTGTGTTGTCGAAGTCTGATCGTGGAAATATAACCGATATTGAGAAGGAATAAATATTTTGCTGAAAATATTTTAAGTTAGAATAACAGGAGGTCTGCAAGTCCGCTGCACTCAGCAGTCAGTCGTGCACGGATACACGTCTTCTCATTAATTTGAATTGTTTGGCAACCCTTGTTTGCTTAAAGTTTTTACAGGGGTGGGGTGACATCTGTAACAGCTGCAAAAAAGCAGGTATTTTGTTTGAAGTCTGAGCCTGAAACAAGTACTGGTAGTAAAGTATTCTAGAGGTGACAATAATGTACAGCCTTAAAATGACCAAAGATTTGCTTGCTATTAAATTTGTATATTTTACAAGTATTGAGTTGAGATATATTTGTTGAAATGTCTTTTCTTTGTACAACCTAATTAAAAGTGAAAATGACCTTTGAATCAGCACTATTTTCCAATTAACTCTTTACTCTAAAATGCATTTTTAACCCAATAAAAACTCATTCAGTTTTGTATATTTCTTTGTAATGCAAATAATCTGACAAGCCAATCTTTTAAATAGGCCCATATTTATTATTTAAAAAAGCTTGATTTCACTGATTAGATAACATTTTGAGCACACTAATTGAGAATCTGCACTTTATTAATTTCAGTAAAATCAGTAGTCAGCATCTTGCACTTTAAATGTTTGAAAAAAAGCCAAATTGTAAGGAGTTAAAAAATATCTGACTTATATTCAGTTTAATCATGCTATAAACAGGTGTGTTGGTCGATCTGTTAATCAGGGAATGCCCTAGCCAAATTACCCCGCCTTTCACAGTACAATATTTGCCAAGATGCTGATGCAGTTTATAAGATGCGCTGTTGTCGGGAGGAGAGCTTTAGTCGGCCCTAAGTGGGTACATTCAGTCATTTCCCAAAAGGTCGCCTGCTTGTCTTACTCTGCCAAAGGTGAATGCTTTAGAAGATGTTGCTTTGGTTAATCACAGGCAGCTTAAGCTAAGAGTTTGCAATCAAGGTGAACGGAAATGTATTTGTTTTTATTTTGAGATAACATTGATCACTTGCAAAAGCTAAGAACCTGCTAAAAGTACTTTCAAAACACCATGAAACAAATAATTGTAATGGCTGTTTTTATGTATGTCATTTCCAGCGATTTCACAAAAATTAGTTAATTTATATTTTCCTTTATAGAGTGTGTCTGATACATCAATTAATGTTCACCATAAATGCTAACTCTAAGCTGGGCAGCCTGTGGTTCATTGGCAGTCTTTGTCGCTTGCTTGCTTTCTGGCTTTAGGTCAAGTATAATCATTCAAGATTTGATAATGTCCAAACATTGTTAGTTTTTAGAATACCCAGTCCATGTTTGAATATATTGTGGGTCTCTGTAGTCCAGGAGGGACTCCCAACTTTTTGGGGGACCTTGGGATGCTTGTCAGAACCTCTGAGAGGTACCAATCTGGGTGTGGCTAAGGGGTACCATCCAAAAGCACACATGCAGACAACATCTCAGTCAGTTTTTTTAATGCAGTTGAAATAACAGCATCAAATACTTTCCACACTGATTGGAATTTTATGTCTCGGTTTGTTTGATACTGAGGAAGTGCTACATGTAAAAGGTATTGCACTGTATGGAAATGTCAAAATTTCTTCTCTAGCACCCTAGAAGCGGTACCAAATCTTTAATTTTTCCCCTAAGAGGTACTGTATGATGAGCATCCCTGTGCCAAAAAATTGGGAGCCCCCCCCCCTTCTTGGCTCTGTAATATATATACATATACTCTGTGCTTAAAGTGTAAACCCAATTTTCAGCCACCCCCACCACGCTAGCCGTACAAAGAACTCCACTAGTCTTAGTCTATCAACATTACTTTTTTTGTACAATGTTTTTTTGCATTATTTTCTTTTTGCAATCTGTTTTTGGAATTTTTTTTGAAAATGAAGTCAAGTAGTGCTGTGTTAATGTGGTTTATGTGATCTACACTGGTTCAAGCAGAATTAAAACCTGTTTGGGATAATGATAAAATGGTTTGAATGTGACATGATTGTGCAATTCATGTTTCAGAAGTTATGGCTTGCTCCAAAGTGCATGCTCGTGAGATCTTTGACAGTCGTGGTAATCCTACTGTGGAAGTTGAAGTGACCACAGCACAAGGTAAAATTTATATTATATATTCTTATCTAATGTTTAAGTTTTATGTATTAAAGTAAATGTAACTATGCTGATTGCTAATTTAACAGAAAAGCAACAAGTTACTGATTGAGTCAGGAATGTACAGTCCTGTAAATTGGTCACAGAAATAATAGGTAAACTACATTTTTCCATTGAGTAGACATATGGTGTCTGTAAGAAAAAGTACTGTAGGTTTTCAACTCTCTTGTCCCTAGATACAAAAAGTAAGTGTGTTGCTAAAAGTCTTCTTGTTACTAGATGAATAGTGAACAGAAAAGATATAATAAATCAAGTTTTTGAATTGCCACAGGTATACAAAAAACTGTACATAACAATGTTTTCTGTTAATGTAGGAACATTTCGTGCTGCGGTACCTTCGGGGGCATCAACTGGGATTTATGAAGCACTGGAGTTGAGAGACAAAGATCCCAAAAGATTCCTTGGAAAAGGTTTGAGATCATTTGAGATCATTTGCTGAAAAAATATTTCCTCCCTCCCAGCAGATCAGTGTTATTATAAAATGAGCAAAGCCATGGATTTTGCAATTTTGTCATTCACTTTTTCTATTTCTCATAATTATATTGATTTATCACTCTTTAGGTGTGTCCAAAGCAGTTGAAAATGTAAATACAATCATTGGACCTGCTCTTGTTTCCAAGGTAATGTGACTTTTACCAACTTAGTGACATACGGTAATTTATTAAACTCACTGACACTGAAGTTTCATTTTAAATGTTTTGGATTTCCAAATACACTTATGTCTGAGTTGAACTTTTAAGATGTGAAAATTGACCCAAAAAATTAACCTCAACTTGATATATACAAGAGAAAAGTAACAATCACCCCATTATTGTGAAGCTAAGTTTGCCAAGTGTTGGATTTTTCACCCATCAAGAGCAGACCTATCTTTGAGAGGCATACAGTCTTTCTCCAAAGAGTCCATGGAGTGTTATTCCTTACAAGCCAAAGTATTGTAGTTTTAAAAAGAGATTTTTCAGCAGTGTGTTACTGTAACTTTTGGACAATTATACACACAATATTATTAATATTTATTTTATTGTTTTTCAGAAAGCTGAGGTAACTAATCAGACAGAAATTGACAACTTAATGCTGGCATTGGATGGGACAGACAACAAATGTAAGTTAGAGTGACACAAGAAATCTCCATATAATTTGGTACCTTCTAATAAATTGAAACCTCTGTATTGAGAATTATAACTGCTCAGGAGATTGAGTTTTGGATTTTTGTAGAATTTTTGAATTACAGGTCATAGAAAACCTTGAAAGTTGTCTAGTATTACAAAACAGTTTGTTATCCAGGTTTTAGAAACCTGCAAAATCAAATTAAATTGTTCACAGAAAGTCATGGAAATTGGATCTGTCTGTGAATGAAGAAATTAAAGTTATTCTGTAATATAATTGAAAATCTTGGTAAACAGCTTCATGATCCATCATGCTTTGGGAAATTTTCGTAAACTTTGGTTATAATGAATTTCGTGTGATAATGTCATTGACAGTACATGTTCATCATGGAAGAGTCTACATGTAAAATGTGTTTTGCAACCCTGTTGATGATTCAACTTGCTTGTTGTCTGGTTAAAAGACAGCTGTTAGAAGAAAGGGAATTGTAAGATAAATGTATACATTATACGCCAGCTTGAACAAACATTAATAAATCTGAGCATTAACAAAATATTCCAGAAAATATTCATGATAGGACAGGAATGGATGACTCCACTAATTGAAAGCATTAATTTTTAAGAATTAATTGCAGTTTTAATTTCTTAATATTTATATATTTTTCAAAAACATATTTTATACATTTTGATGTTTTTTCTTTGAAAATAAAATAGTCAGACATCTGATGACAAACTTTTTAATATATTTTTTGTTACCGTTTGTTTGTACACAGCCAAACTGGGTGCCAATGCAATCCTTGGTGTGTCTCTGGCAGTTTGCAAGGCTGGAGCGGCTCATAAGGTAAGAGAAGATAAACAAATTAATGTATTTGTTTAGTTGTTGTTGCCTAATTTGGGTTATTCCACTTCACTTGTAAAAATCTCCATTCCTTTAGAACAGATCCTGTCCTTCTGTCAGAATTTCCCAGGGCAGTATGTGTAGATCTTTCTCAGATTTCTCTTTTGCCTGATTTACATTTTAATGGCAGATGACAGGATTTCCACAGGTTTTAAAACACCAGCAATGAATTGCTTTTGTTGTTAGTCTTACTGAAAACTTTTCTCAACGGATACCAATCTTTAGTGAAAGCAGCTAGTGCTGCCTCAGAAGGAACCAAATGCCAAAGAATGAGTTAAAATGTATCTTTCAAAAAGGTTTTTTAGATACAAAAATCAAGTGAACGTTACATTTGTAAATAGCTCAAAAAAAAAAAACACTGCACAATTTGCAAAATTTGGATCCTTTTCTACTGCATAATTTCCCAATTTTTTTCCACCCTAGCAATCAGAAGCCCGTTTTTTGAATTTCACAGGACTTTTACAGTTAAAATTATGTACAGAAGTATCACATGTTAACTCAAAATTAAACACAATTTTTTGAAATAAAACACAGACTGCGATGCAGATTGAAGTGTTCTATAAAATAATTTAATGTCACTGGTACTTCTTACCAAATCCAAATATTGAAACTTTTGTCTAAGTGCATCACTAAGTGCGTCACAAGCTAACATAATGCTTAACCATCTTCACATTGTCTTAGGGAGTTCCTCTGTACAGACATATTGCTGACCTGGCAGGAAACAAAGACGTCATACTACCAGTTCCTGTAAGTAACAAATTACTATGAGCAACTAAGACTTAGAAAAGCACTGGAGTGGGGAGTGTTTGGATCTGTTGATGGCAGCAAGGGATGGACTGAGGACAAAAAACTACTCCCAATATTTTCATTTGCAAATGGGAAGTTTCCCTGTTTTCTTTCTTTAGACAGACATTTTTAGATTTGTACCTTTCTTGAGGAAGAAAAAAACTCTGTGTCTGATGGACTTTCAGTAAAACTTTTGACTCAACTAGAGTTGTGTTCACTCTGTAATTAGGGATAAAGTCTTGTGACATGTTCCCGATTTATATAAAGGTGTCCCAGATAAGTTTAATAAGGTGAGCTAAGACTTTGCTTGAGTCACAAGAACAATAAGTTGAAACTAGAAATGACCTCGCTCTAAGTTATGGGCCAGGTGACCCAACCCAAGGTGAAATGCTTATATTAAATGTTGGACTGTGCTTGTTTTTGCAGGCCTTCAATGTAATCAATGGCGGCAGCCATGCAGGAAATAAACTTGCCATGCAGGAGTTTATGTTACTTCCAACTGGTGAGTCATTAATTTATCATTCTAGTTCTGTTCAACCATCTCCTCTTACAGGTAAAGGTTTGCAGTATTATCCATTTTCTAAATGCAGGATAAGAAGAAAGGTCATCTTTGAGATGATCAGGTAGAAAATGCTGCATAATGATGTATTGCTACATTCTTATTACCTGTCTACATAATTATATAATTATGATCTTTTCAATTTGGGAGAAAGTTACATCTTGTCTTAGAGGATTTAGAGTTGTTGATCAATTGCTTTATTCTCATACATGTAGCCAACTAAATAGACATTGATAAACTTGTCTCAATGTCACATACAATAAAATGGTCCGTTACAAGCTATCTGTCTGAACACTAGTTTATGAGAAGTTGAAATTCCAAATGTATTACCTGATAAGTTAAACATGTGTTCTTACTGACTATTTAAAGCTGTGCACTTTTTAATTAAAATTGTATTGTTGCTTCGACAAGGTGCCAGTAATTTCAGTGAAGCTATGAGGATGGGTGCAGAAATTTATCAGAACCTCAAAAAAGTTGTTAAGGAGAAATATGGCATTGATGGTAGGTACATGTACTGTATTATGGGAAAATGAAGAGTAGTTATGATTAATGGGGTTAAATGATTGGTAAATACATGTATGTGTATGGGGGGAATAGTTATGGGAAATTGAATGTACAGTATTAAGCATAATTTAGTGGTTATTTTGTATATTTAGGGTATATTTATGATCATAGTTGTATTAACTATGTATTGATATTCAATTCCAATCAGTGTTTAGCTAGCTGAAGAAACAAATGGGGGCTTTGACTAATTTACATCTGAAAAATATTGAAAATAATTTTATGATTGAAGTGGAAAACTGTAGAAAACCTCTCTGCACTTTATTTCAAGTTTACATTTAATAAGAAAGGTAAACTTGTGATGAGAAAATGACAGGGTGGTACATGAAAATGGTGCTGAGAAAAACACTGTAGTTGAATGATAATTATTTTTTATGTACATGTATAGCGGCACTGTGGTAGTGTGACTATCTGCTTTGGCTTATGTGTTAGTGAATTTAACCATGGTGATGATGTGAAATTTGTCTG
>JAOBYE010135890.1:0-18828 GCA_025403585.1 Parazoanthus swiftii | reverse complement strand
TTCTCTAACAAATTGACATACACAAAGAAAAGTTATCTTATCTGAAACACCAACTTGGGCACATTTTCAAAATGACTCTATTTCAAATAAAACGCTTGGCAATTATGAAAAAATCTGTATAGTGTAGTACTGACTAGCCGGTTTGTGACGCAGCAATTCTCTAATTTTTGATCTTTCAAACCTGATTTTTTTGATTATCTAACAGCTGCTGAACCAGTTTTTTTACACATTGAAAAAAAATGAAAAAAACTTACTACTGTGTAAAAATTGCTCTTTTAGCGGAAGTTTTGAAGAAATTATATGCAAAAGAAATCGCGCGAAATCAGCAATTCGAATTGATCACCAGTATCATGCGCATGGCCGACAAGAGTCAACTGGTTTCAGAACATATGCCGAGTAACCTTGTACTTACCATTCCAGATGGTTTACTTGTCAGCAAGCTCTTTATACTGAGATGGATCAGCCTGGAAAAAATCTTCTAACTGCCACTGGAGAGTTTCAAATGTGGGTCGCTCTTGTGGGTCCCTCTTCCAACATGACAGGATTATCTCGTAGAATCTATCCGGGCAGTTTGGTGGTTTTGGCATCCTGTAACCTCGCTCCACTTGCTCAATTGTCTATAACAACATGAACACACGGGATGTCTCTTAAAGTTCTAAACTACAGTTAGTAATTACCACACTGTAGTCATCTGAACATAGCATGTTAGTGAGATCATCAGTTTATTGTCGATTTGGCTAATCTGTGAGTTTATTTAGCACTCAACTGGGATTGTTCCAGAAATTTCAGAAAGAGAGGTCAATAACCTGACATTATTTAAAGGTGGTGATGGGAAAGGGTGCCTGTGTCAAAAAATACATATTTTCATTGTTTGCCTTATAAAATGGTCCAAAAATGCTGACAAAAAGGGGTCTTGTCATAAATCCTGCCCTGCTCAATGTCTTTCTAACTTTTGTCACTGTGCAAGGGGCAGAGAGAGAGTAACAATGAAAAACCACTTGCCTGGTTGGTTTGTCAGATATGATGGCTTTTAGGAACACACAGAAAAGCTTGATATATCACATTTATAAACCTAAGACCTTGCTAGACAGCTTTCTCCCATGAATATCTTATAATCAATAATATTTAAACAATACCTTAAAAAGTCTGAAACAAAAGCCTTTAGTTTCAAAGTTCATTTGAAGTCATTATCATTTAAGGCCTCACAAATAATTACAGAAATTTATTCTCCACCATACTTAACTAAAGTCTTTGTAAGTATATACAAGAGACCAGGGCCTGATAAGAATCTGCTCACTTAGACACTGATATCAGAAGGGAGCAAATGTCTTGGGTTCTACAAGAATTCTTTAGGGGATTAAATTGTAATTTAAGGGTGACTTGGCAAGAGTGTTCAGGATAATTGTTTCGGGGAGGGGAAGTGGAAGTGGAACATCTTCGACCCACTGAGGAATACTGACCTGTGCTTTCCAGCATTTGGAAAACAAATCTTTTGTTACAAAATTCTAATGTTTTTGACAACTGATTTTTTCAAAAAGCCTCTCAAAACTGGTGGAATGGGAGTAACTGTTGAATGTGCACAAAAGTCCAGTTATCTTTCTGTAATCATTTTATGTTGTTTCAAGACTAAAATTTCTAGATTTTGGATGAAAATGTGTAAAACTGACAGTCTGTCGAACTGAACCAAAATTAGTGTTCTTTACAGGAGGAAAGCTGAATTATTGAAACTTTGAAGCTTGCAATTATAATACTGAAAGAACACTACTTGTTGAAATGAACATCAAATAAATCCTTGGTTATCTTGTTTTAAGTGACTAGAGGTTGAATGCATGAGTTCCAAGATATTCTTGTAAAGAATTTACAGGGCCCCTCTGGACAACAGCCTCGTTGCTGAATGGGCCACCCTGTTTTAAATAAAGGTCACCATACCATACCAAGAGAGTATCACAGAACTGTGCTTTGTTAATATGCAAGCCTAATTAATTTGGGACTGAGGGATAATTTAAGGCCAATTAATTTGAAATTGAAAGGGTTAAAATAATACCTGTGAATTGGTCATCCCAGGATAGGGTTGCTTTCCATATGTCACCATTTCCATCATAACCACACCAAATGACCAACAGTCTGATTTGACTGAAAACTGGTTCTTCAAGCAAGCTTCAGGTGCTGTCCACTTGATAGGGAACTTGGCCCCCTCATGGGCCTCGTAAATGTCTTCTTCTATTGCTCTTGAAAGACCAAAATCAGCAATCTTACAAATATTATTGTCACTGACTAAAATATTTCTTGCAGCCAAGTCTCTGTGGACGCAGTTGTGCCGTTCAAGAAAAGCCATACCCTGAGCAACTTGCGCTGACATGTCAATCAAGGTTACCACAGGGGTGCTGCGGCCCTCTCCTCGCAAAAAGTCCAACAGACTGCCTTTGGTCATGAGTTCAGTCACAATGTAGATTGGTTCTTCCTTGGTACAGACGGCAAAGAGTTGAACAAGTTTTGGGTGAATCATTTTTTTCATGATGTTAGCCTCCTCCAGGAAAGCTTCTGGTTTCATGGTGCCTTCTTTCAAAGTCTTGATGGCCACTGGCGTTGTTCCATTCCACATTCCCCTCCATACTTCTCCAAACTGTCCCGCTCCAAGCAGTTTGTCACGAGTGAGTGATGATTTGGGGATCTCCCACTCATCTTTTGTGTTGTATGACATTCCCACAGTCAGTGGCTTTGAAATCTATGAAACATATAATGAAGCTTCCTTAAAGCTAACGACTTTTAATTTAACAAGCTTGAAGAAGCTGATAGAGTCACCAAGTTATACAACATTGTCCAACCTGAAAATATCTCTAACAGATCTTGTCTATGGGTGAACTAATTTGATACAAGTATTAGATCTATGTGTGACACCTTGCAAAGAAACTGAACAAAATGAAACTTAATAAAGGGACGAAATTGAAATACACATTGAAACAGACTGAAAACTGTCCACTAGTTTATCGCAGCACTGACATAGTGCAAGCAGTAAGGTTGGGAAGGTATTGCAGCTACTGTGGAGAGAGAAACTAGAAATTTGTACCAGCCTTAAAATAACACTGTGAACACAATTTGCACTTACATCCACCGCTGGCTTTTTCAGCATATCACATAAACCATCAGCATTGTGACTGTAATGTTCAACAAGTTCTTTAAGGGAGTGCAGCAGCTGGTGTCTTGCAATGAAATACTCCCCTTCATCGGTTGTGCGGATTCTGTAATGCTTAGCAACATCACCATCACGGATGGAGAGGGCATAAGATGGCTTGTCCTTGGTGTTATCACGGATGAGAAATGAGCCATGTTCATTGGGTGGTGATAACAGGAGTTTCTCAGCCTCTGGTCTCTTTATGTTGCCATAGAACCAACTGGAAATGAACAGCAAATATTATGTAACAACTTGCTGTGATTAACTAGTTAGATCAACTACAAATGCTACTTTAAAGAAACATGCAAAACTCAGGGACAGAGGTTGGATATTTTAATAATCTTTAATGGTCATTACGTATTTACTAATTTGAGAAACAATATGGTTGGGAATGGTTGTTGAAATGTAAATGAAATGTAAATTGCAAGTTTTTAAAAAAAATAGGTTACAAGGGTTTATTTGTGAAATATAGTTTTTTTTACACAGACTGTATTTATTTACTTACTTTTTTATTTTTTACAAATTTGCCAGTGGCAGGAAAATTGGCAATTGGATAAAGTAACCCCTTCTAGACCTATCTTCCCATTTCAAAAGCACAAATAAAAACAATGATTAATCCTAACCCATCCTCCAGTAAAACAAAAGCTTTAAAAATTCACACTACGACTCAGAACAAAAAAACAGATAGTAAACAGACAAATGCTAATACGGTAACAAAAAGCAATATCCTAATTTTGGTGTCAGCACGTGCACACAGGTCTTCAAAGGGGTTAATTTGGTGACATTTCACACAGACAATTTTGTACCATCTTGTGTTGCATAGCATGTCTGCATCAAACACTTTGTACAAATAGTAAACAAGGTAATTAAAATTTCTTTAACTGGTTTTAAGAACTAGAGAGATGTATAATTTCTAACAATATCAGGTAAGAAGTTCCACAGATTTCACAAAAACAGGAAGTTCTGGTTCCCAGGGTTCTATAATTACCACTGAGCAGCACTGTGTCAAGAACTCAACTAATCAAAAATCACAAACATGCTAACATTAAATACTATTTCTAGCTTCACTAAGCCACACATAATTATACTTGAAAAATATTAAATTTAACAACTCTAGCCAATAATTAATTTACTGGTAGGAGATTAAGCTTTTGCTATTATCTCTCCTTGTAAGACAATTCATCCTTACAAAGTTAGTGGCCTGTAACTGAGCACTTCATTTTAATATAATGTCCTTAACTACTTACTGGGGAACCCAAACCTATGAACAATAAGAAAGATGCAAACACACAAGCAATAAACACACTAGCCTTATAGTCTAGGATGCCTGTGCATAATTCTACTACAAAACAATATTTAATATTTGCATATCTTCCAGGGAATTACAGGACGGTATGATTAAATATTTGCTCACTGTGGAGCCATTCCTGGTGTTTCTATGCACCTAAAATAACCCCTTTGTGAAGATCTTAAACTATTCAAACAATGAGGAACCAGGACTGAAAATTAATTTTTGCATTAGTTAATTACCACATGCATGTCACCATGTGCACACACACTGTTCAAACTAAAATTCCTAGACTACATATTCTTTTATCTATTAATTGGACTTGTTTTTACCTTAAGCCTTCACAACTATAAACCAGGTTGTGTGGTCATGAATAATGAAATAACTAGTTAGACCAGACCAATGAATTTTGATTTTGGGTAGCACAGATCTGATTAACACTGTTTTGACAAAAGCAGAAATTTTTTTTTTTAAAATTATGAAATTTAGTTTCTTTAAGAATTTGAACAATTGATCAAAGCTCAAAAAAAAAGTGACAGAAAAAGATCTGAAGACAGTTATTAAACATATATTTTTGTGTTGCAACTTTTATAAAAGGGTTTTCTGATTCCTTGTACCTAAAAACTTGGTCTTATTACTTCAAAATTATTTTGACCAGAAGGGGTTGTGTTAGAACACCACAGCCAAAGAAAAAAAGTAGAGGATTTTTGTTGTTGTTGCCTTTCTTACTGACCAACCCCTAAAATATTGAAAATGTTGCAGATCGTGACAGATCTACATCATCATAAATTGTAAGTTTCAAACTTCTTGCAGGTCTGTCTTCAATGATTTGGATCATTGATCAATTTGTTATGACTCTGAGAAGTTATTATTCTGAAATATAACTGATTTTCAAGTAGCTTTTTAACTTGTTTCAGTTTTGATCTGTTTTATAACATGTTACTGTTTTTCCTTTTCAGCAACAACTTCAGGTATTGCCAATTTCTAGACTTTAAGTTAGCATGTTTAATATCATGTAAGCCAAGTTTAGAAGAGGATATTAAAGCATGAGTTTTGTGCAGCCAAGTAACTTTAAATGAGAGCAGGATGTACTTGCAAAAAATTGTCTGTAAGAAATGCTTCAGTGGTTAATTCATCCAAACAATTTTTTTTTCAGTAATTTCACCAAGACCTCACAGACATGTATTTTTTATTGCCTGAGTAAACATAATGTTTGATTTACAGAGTTGATTTGTGAGGTGTGAGAATGAACCTAACATGTATATATATCACATGCCATAGATCAGAGTAACAGGGAGGTCTGTGTTTTCTATTTTAAGCCCCTGGGGATTAGTAATTAATATTTTATGTCCCTTGTACAAAGAACGTACTGGAATGGAACATCACCTTACTTGAAAATTGTTTGTAAAAGCTTATATGTTAAGATCTGCCAGTGCGTATACATATACAACTGATTGTTTTCTACTTTCAAGGAGAGGATTTCTTGAGCATGCTTGGTCTCTCAACCCAAGGGGTTTTTTTAAGTTAAAGGTTAAATGCATTAAAATACTCTGCTAGCAGAACCTATCTTTTACCACTCAACAAACAGGGAGGACAGATCCTGCCAAAACTGTGTCATGTTTCTTGTCGAGCATGCATCAGCTTTCAGTACGCATCGTGCAATAAACAATAGATATTGTGATAAACAGGTTTTGAACTGGTCTGATTTGTTGAGATTTTGCATTGGATAAGAATGCTGAAATGGTGAGAACTCCAATAACCCTTTTGCCCGAGCCACTTCAACAAACTCTGCAGTATCTTCTTCTTACAATATTAAATCAATACAAACCATTTACATGTATTGCTATGAGAACATATGCAACAACCACTCCAAGATGAAAATTAATAATTATTTCTCCCAACTTATAAGACTTATTCAAAGACACTAAAACATTACAGATCTAGATAATCAAATATGATAAATCTGATACAACAAAAATAAAATAAATAAAAAAGAACAATGAAACAAATGTGCATGAAAAACATAGTTTCTGTAGAAAACGTTAGCCAAAAGATTTGGAAAATAAAAAAAAAGTAGAATACATATGGCAACCATTCATTTCCCTAATCTATATTTAACTACTTTTCTTTAAACCACGTGGCTTTACTACCAGGTATCTGCTAATATATAATAAATGTATATCTTTTTGTCCAACTCTAACTACTGGAAAAAAGAGTTGTCAGATGAACCTGATCACATCAAAATGATTTTTTGGGGAAAAACTTTGAAGGGAAAGGGTCTGCAAAAAATCGAAGGTTGAGAATTTATAAAATGCTTATTCATAGTGAAAGTAATAGTAATAGCACTAGTGCATAGACATAATCTTAAGTTTAGTACCCAAGATGTCAGTGCAATCAAATGAAAGGCACGCCAAAATATGTAGATCCACAAGCTACTTTTTCCTTATCAAGCCTTTCTCTAATTTTGTCGTTTCAGCAATCGTGAAAATGAAAACTGTCCTCGATATTAACAATGACACAGTCACTGCAAAATCTAGAAGAAAACTGATGTTCATATTGTTGGATGGGATCTGACAAGTTCTTAAAAAATTAACTTTCGAGGAATTTCGAAAGTCTAAACTCCATTGAAACAGGAAACTCTTATTGTTTATAAGATTATCGCTAAACTATTTTACGTCTGGGCTGCCGAGAATTCTGCCTGATTGTGTTTTAGCTGATAACAAAATACAGCTAGCTAGCTAACAGCATTGTGAAATCATGGGTCAACTGCATCATTTCCGGGTATACACAATTGAACACGGCTTTTACCGAAACATACCAGAGACCATTTCATTCAGACGAAAAATACTTCAACACATACGACAACTATCGTGTAGTTTTGGGAATGAAATCGCCAATTAAGTCAACCGTGTCTCTTGATCCCATCCAATACGTGTGAGTAAAACCGTGGATTTGATCAAAAGTCATTCGCCTTCGAGAATCCTTTGTGTTTGACCTAAATAGCCATTAGGAATAAAGAATGTGAATTACGTTGGTCATATGTTGTGATTTGACAGTGATTTCGCAAGTTTGACAAGAAAAAAGGGGCACGAAACTACTTACGGTTCGGCTTCTAAAGTCTCCACTGGAGCCACATAGTTACTGGGTATGTAACCTTCCAAATGTGTTTCCCTTGACTTCGCTCTCCACCAGTCATTTCCAAGATCTTCGGTATTCACTTCAAGAATTTCTCCTTTCTTGAAGCTCAAATCCTCTGCAGTTCGCGCGTCGTAATCGTACAAAGCAACATAACATGGTCTGGGTTTTACCGGTGTTGGCGGAGGAATATCAGGGATGGGGGGCTGTGGACGACTCGTTGGCGATGTTGGCTCAGGGCCGTATCGAATCTGCTTGTTGCCGTTCGAAGCTCCATCGACAGCGGAGCCGTCCTTTAGCGCTTCGTTGGGACCAACCGGTTTGGGTTGCTTTTTAGCCAGACAGTTCCCCATAAGAAAGAACTGTAGTTTTTAAAGAGATATACTTATCCAGATGAAGTCGCACAAGTTCGTAAACTGGTCAAGTTTGAGCTTCCCTTCTGCTCATTCTTCCTTCGACTCGCCGCCAAACACTGCACGAACAACTCACGCCTATCAGATCTTCCGGGACTGCGCAATGCCGAACCCAGTGCTCCTCGGCACCAGGGCACACGCGGTCCAACAACGAGGAAGTGTGGGGCTTTTACTGTTCAGTTAAAAGTTAGGTCTTTTTACGACTTACGGTTAATATATTTACAGTTACTTACCGTAAGTTGCAGTTAATATGGTTAAAATTTTTTGAGTTTTAAGTTTTACGTCTAATTTTTAAGCCATTTAATACGACTTACAGCTAACTCCATTATGACCCTGGCCTTGCTGACACTGTGCTGCATGCGTGTTGATTCATCGCTTAGACAGCAAATTCTCTGAGCCAAGTTGCATACGTAATAAGGGTGATGGCGTTATTCACGCACGCTACAGGAAAACCAAGGGGTGTATCATTTGATATATATCCGCAAAGCAAGATCCTCATGTCCCGGTAAAAAATCCGAAAAAGAACATGACCACCCCAAAAGTATCACTTGTAAGAAAGTTAAACGGATGCACATTACATCCTTAATTGCTAGTCGTTATTTCACGAAACAGCGGAAGGCCTTATACATAGGAGTATTTAATGAATATATAAATAAAGCTGTTTCTTCCATGCAGTTCTTGCTTATTAAACACTCTCTTTGTGTAATCACGCAGTGCGGCGGCAAACGTTTATTTTGAGCTCTTGTTTTTCAGTGGACATTTTATCCTTTACCAAAGCTGGACTTCCCTCTTACAACTTGCCGGATGATGAAAAAACACTATCGTGGCTCCACCAAACTTAATGTTTGACCAATTTACACTGCGTTGATGACCCCCTGAGCACAAATAGTCGGCTTGAAGCTTGTATTTGCATTATCTAAATAATCTAAGGTGTCCGGCAATACCGTACAACTTTATCTCTCGATCTAGTTCACCGAGGGGTCAAAATGATACCTCACAGCCACATTTTGTTTCGTTTTAAATCAGTAAACAAAATATTGAAACAATGTTGAAAATTTTCCCCACTGAGGTGAGTAAAAAGTTTGCATCGATAAAGTAGTGTATTGAACAACTACCACAACAATGTCAGAATGAAAGTTAAAGGAACATGTACAATGAAAGCTATTAAAACAAATATTTGTATGAGTTTCGGATTAAAGATATAGTTTTTTTAAAAGCAAAAAGAAAGCAAATGCATGCAGGAAATGGTAGATATGATAATTTGTCAAAAATCCCCAAAGAAGCTGACGCTGTCAATACTTCGTCTGTTTGAAAGCGAACTGGCGAGTGATCTGTGACTGCTTGTGGTAGCATTATCCGTTAGCAGTGGTTTTAGCCCCCGGGGGTTGGCGTGTACATGTACTCCCTCACGTGAGCCGCCATATAAGAGTGTGTAATGCATGGTTTTAGCCCGGGGGGGGGTACTTCAGGGTGAAAGTGGTAGGGGTGATCGTCGGGAAGCTCGAATTTCTACCCTAAAAATACCTAATGGAAAAAAAATTTCACCCTAAAAAATACCCCTCGCTTCTGGAATACCATAAAAAATACCTGAATTTATCTTCAGCGTACCGTTTTAGCTCAGATAACACCTAAAAAATACCAGATTTTCTTCCGAGTGCGATTTTCGCTCAAAAATACCCTAAAAAATACCAGATCGCCGATTTTATACCCTAAGAAATACGACGATCATACCTACCATCCAAATATAGGAAGTACCCCCCGGGGGTTTTAGAAGCTAGATGCTGTTCAGGGCCGTAGCAAGGCAGTTTTTTCTCCAGCAAATAGCAAATGTATGAAAATTTGGAAACCGACCTCGACTTGAAGTTATTGTTTATGGCCAGTGGGGCGTATTATGCATACGGTCTATGTGTCAATAGTATCAAGCTCAGGAAATTGCTCCAAGTTTGAGAAAAACTTGTCATATTTTCCTATTTTTGGACACTCTGATTTTGTTTAAAGTGGCGTTCAAAACCCAGGAAACACCGGTTTTTAGACCGCAAACTAATTTTCAAAATTTCCCGGGGGAGCATGCCTCCGGACCCCCCTAGAAGGCTCACACCTTCGACTCTTGGCGGTGCCCCCCCCAGTTTTCCCAGGCTTGCTACGGCCCTGCTGTTTTTATACATTATTGCTTGCAAATTCATAAATATCGATGTGTTTTGATTGTCATTATTTTTTAAACCTTGCTTTTTTTAAAAAAGCTCTTATTCCAATGGTACAACAATGCTCTGTGTGTTGCGACAAATTGGCGCAAGAGGATTGCCACTTGCATATCCTCGATTACTTGAACTCGCTGATATAGACCCTGGTGTTGGTGTTGGTGTTGGTGTAACGAGTGCGGAGTGCATGTGCCGGGTACTCAACTTGGCAAGAATCCATGATAGCGATAAGGTGCTCCGGATTCATCAACAAAAGGGGATTCGGGTCAAAATGAATCGGTAGACTAAACAGGCCCCCACCGGCAGAGCGGGGGTGGGGGATGAACTGCTCCCAAAAAAAATGAATAATTTCCACTTAATTCTTAGAAAATTTCGCTTCAAAAACGCCAGAAATAGCATTTTAAAGCTTCAAGACTTGTCGATTCCCCCAAACGTACAAAGCTACCTACAGCCTTTCTAAAAGCTTGCATTTCTAAGGAGATGCCCTCTGTGATGGAGGTTCAAGTCTCAAGTGGAAACTATAAAAGCCGCTTCATGGTCTGTCAAAAGAGGAAGTAAAGTTTTCTTCATTTTCCAAGCTTGAAGCTGACAGGGCAAAAACATGGAAAGGAACGCATGGGCTTTGGTAAAGGAAGTTATTCTTCGAGTCAATGATTGTCCAGCACCAAAGAGACAGGTAGATATCAGTATTTCTAGTGGACAAACCGGAGACCTCGTTCTTTTAAAATCGTCATCTACGCCAAATAACCGCAAGAGTGCAGTTTTTGGACATGGCCTTTTTGCTTAACATGATTAACTTGAACAGATCCGACTGCGAGAAAGGAAAATTGTATACTCGGAGTACAGGAAAAGAGCCTGTGAAGAAAAAAATGGCGAGCCATGTGAACACTGCCAAGACAGTGACTTTGTGAGTTCCGCTGTAAAACCAACACCAAGGCCATATCCTGATTACAGCAAGCTTCCTTGTTTTCATTTTCTGGCAATCACCGAGACGCCCAGCCGGAATAATCACACAACTGATGATTATCAACGCAGGGCACAAATGAAAAATGTTCAAGGGGGCAAAGTTCATATTTTCTCAAAGTATACAGTTTCAGGGGTTTGGTTGCTAAAGAAATTTAACACCTTGCTGATAATCAAATGCGCAAATTCCGCGAGAATATGGGGAAAATCATCCTCGGAGACCCAGGGGCAGTCAGTCGAGCGATCAAGTATTTCTCGCCGAACGAAGGGCGATCAGCGAATTTGTTTGCCCCTGATTTTTTGCAGCCCTGACAGACCGCCCCTGGATCTCCGAGGATGGGGGAAAATAGAGAAAATGGAGAGAAGGGGGAAGAGAGAAATAAAACGGAGAGGAGGGGGAAGAGGGAAAATTTTCCCTTTCCTCCCCTTTCTCCATTTTCTCTGTTTTCCCCAATTCTCGCGCAAATTAGCCGGCTCGCAGGCTAATAGAAGCAGTATCTTCCGGACTAGTACTGGCAGACAGTAATAGTGGCAGTCAGAATAACAGTGACAGAGACAGGGTAGAACGTGTTGTAGAATTCAGCTGATGATGTCACTTGATTTCTTTCACTTTTTCACCGTAGATACGTTTTGTAGATAAACTGAACAAGTTGCGTGTGTTAAAACAAATTGAGCAGATCAAAATTTGCTCGTCGCCTGTGTAAAAAACTAACTAGTCCCAGAGTTCTGATCTGACATAGAAAACCAACAGAGAAAAACGCTTGGGAGAAGAAAATCTACGATTTTTTATTCCCCCTACATCTTCTCCCAGGCGTCATTTCTTTGCACCTGTTTGTCATCTCATGCTCAGGCTTCACGTGCACTTCTAACAGTTGGGCATTTTATGTTAACGGGAATTTTTTTTAAGAATTTAATATCGGGAGTCAAAATAGAAATAAAAACAAAATGTCACACAAAAAGTTGTAAAACTGGATATATAATGAATAATAGGCATATATACTTGTGTAAACAATTATCGTACTTGATGTATGACAAAGTACAGTATTAAAAACATTTTTATACCGTGAAATATAATTGGTATGAATCTTATTAATACCAGACTTTGAAAATTACAAAAATGTATCAAATAATTCTTGATGTTACAAAAACGTGCCAAGAATATTTATTGTATGTGTACATGTCAGTGAAGAACATCAACCCAGACTCGTCCTTGCGTGTATTAAAAACACAAAAGTCACGCACGAGCCACTTTTCCATACAAATCTCGACTTAAAACGTTTGGAAAAGAAAATAATACTTCAAAACACTGGCAGTTTCTAAAATTTAATTTTATCGGCGAAAATACGTGTTTATTTTATTTTTTTCGTGAAAATTCATGTCGGCGCGCCCGTAAAACATAAAATATAAAATGTCTGGCCTTGTGTTAAGACACACTTGTAACTTTTACCCCCGTGTCCATGCCCTTAGTGAATCTGACTAACATACTTAATTGCTCTATACATCGGCAAGTACATCGCCATGGAAGCCAGCATGCAGCTTTTGCGTTGTTCACACACACAAGTGCCAAACCGCATTTTGAAGTTTCCGACCGACTTTTGAGGTTCCTTAAAAAGAACAAAACGCCATTTCCGAGAATTATTATTAATACGGGCTCCAGATTTCTGGGAAACATTACCCGGACCCTTGGTAGACAAGAACTTGTCCCCTTATATTTTCCTGTGTCAAGTTAACAGTGCGGAGAAAAAGTGGACGAGTTTGGTGAACTCCCCAGTTTTCGCTCGCAAGATCAGATCGTCTGCCGTCCGAGAGGAGTACGCGTAGTTCACCAATTAACGCGCTTATCCTTTCAGGACGCATTCTTTGCCCTCGTCTAAAATAGAAGGAACTAAAGAGTATTCAGAGTTTGTTTGGAGCGCAAGTTTTGTTTGGGACGCAAGTTTTAAATGCTCTGTGTGGTTTTAATAGCTGTTACATGGATGCAAACAAAAGCCGGTCAACTGTCCATTTACAATTTTTTAACAACTAAGTCGAAGAAAAAAAACAGAGCGTCCTTTTTCAGAATTTTATGGTCGAGAGGGAGGTTTTTTTGACTCGGAAAATGTGATGCTACAGTACAAACATATGCTATTTATTGTCATACATAAACATCATATTGGAATGTAGAAAACAAACATTTCAGTAAACATACTCTTGATTTCCAGTCCGTCATTTTAATGGTTTGTTTTATCATGGGTATGAACGGAAAAAGAGGACTGATGAGTTTATTGGTATTTTCTATATAGTTTGTTTGAAGACTACAAAAGTTAATCGGATTTGGTCAGTTTTCGGACAACTAATTCAGACTTCTACCAAGTTTTTCAGTCGCAAATAGTTTAAAACATTTTAAAAGAAAAATTATGAAAAAAAAATTAAAAATGAGTCGGGCGCTTTTTCCGAATGGTCGGGCCGGGACGCTTACCAATTTACTTATTATTTTTATTTATTTTTCTATATGGCCACTCCTCTAGGTGAGGATTAGTAGCCAGAATATTTTACCTGAAATGTTGTTGGTGATTAGGAAGGTTAGGGGGAGAATAACGAAGGGAAAAAAGTTTTAGAACGCAACAAATACTGTTCCTAAGCGAGCTGGTGTTCGTCTATTAAATCAGATTAATTTTAAATTTACTTTAAGTCCAAACAAACCAAAAACTCCTCGAAAACAACAGCTTTCCAAACCTCTTAACTCCTTCTACTCATCTCCAAAAATTTTTATGTTTGTGAATTTGCCTCAACCATGGCACTATGTGCCATGTGTCAAGAGAAAAGGTTAAGACGGCTGGGCCATGTTCTGAGAAAGTCGAACAACAGCCTGGCAAGAGTGGCACTAAGGGGGACTCCACGGGGGAAGCGTAAGAGAGACAGGCCCAAAAAACATAGCGGAGATCTGTCGGGACAGGACTGAAAGATGTGGGATTGACATGGGAGACGGATAGTAAACAGGCAAAGGACCGGCAGAAATGGAGATCCTTGATGGAGGCCCCGTGTGCCACCTATAGGCACCAGAGGATGAGGGAGAGATGGTACTATGTTGCTGCCGAGACATAATATGACATAATTAAGCGCGAATTTCGACTTAAGGCGAAACGCTCCCTTAACACTGTTTACTCCTCGTTAGTGTTAAAGATGCTGCATGTTTCACCTAAAATCACAGGCCCGTAGGCAGGGGGGAGGGGTGCGCGGGACCCAAAAAGGTCCGCATTTTGGGGTTTTATGAGCCGGTGAAGAAGCCCGAATCCGTTTATGGTAGCAGTTGCTACTACCGTAAAACAAAACGACCAAAAAAACGGCTACAAGTATGTTTGTCCCATAAATTTGGCTTTTAAGAGTCCAAGTTTATGAAATTTGCACCCCCCCAACAAAAATGCTGCCTACGGCCTGCAATCTTCGTGCGGACTGCGGATCGAATTATAAGATGTATAAGCTGTAAGGCATCAATCTTTAGAACACTTTCAAAGTAAATATCCATTCCATAGTGGCAATAGAGGAGAGCGAGACCACTGGGTTGTAGATGTTTCAGGTGGCCCAACGCTGGTGATCACCCACGGGAGTTGACTTGCTCAGGAGGCGCGAGTTTCAAGGGGAGTCCGAGGGCATGCTTCCCCGGAAAATTTTGAAAAGTTAGACTCTCTAAAGATGGTGTTGATTGGGGTACCTGAATATCAGTTATCAGCTAAATTTGCGCCTAAATATCAGTTGTCAGTTAAAATTTGCAATTATCAGTTAACTTGAACCAATTTGTGTAATCTAGTGCCCCTAATAGTAACAGACTTACGTAAAATGGTTTAAAAATCGACTATAGTACTTTGCATGCAATTCCATAATGTCCCATATTACATTATTCAAGGATAAATTGCAAAGGTTAAAACAATTTTGTTTGTTACTTTCGACAGCTATACTCAACTGATATCACACTGTTTTCAATTTTGTTTGATTTGTTTTGGAACTCTTGAATTGAAAACATCAAAGTTGCTAATGGCTTTTGTAAAGATTAGATACAAAAATCTACTATCAGTTAAAACCAAATTATCAGTTATCAGCAAAAAATGTCTAAATATCAATTACCAGTTAAAATTTTGGCCGAATATCAGCTATCAGTTAACCCCATCCAGACCCTTGACAGAACAGCGCATGTTTGTCGATACGTACGCTGCAATGTTGACATAGAAACCCGCCTTCACACTCGCAGTAGGATGTGAGCCCGCACCTGCAATGGTTCGCTTCAAGTTTCACTGGAATTGGAAAATCAGGGAATTTTTACGAGAGTTCAGGGTCGGAATGATGACTTCGGCCGCTATTACAATTTTCAACAAACATTCTAGTGCTTTTGTCAAAATCAAATGACAGATTTTGAAGCTGCGAAATGCTATTTCGAACATTTTCTAAAAGTTCAGTAGAAAGCTTACCCCTCGCGCCTGCTTCGTGCGGCCCTGAATTCTAAAATAAAATGCCAACACTGAAATCGGACGATTTTACAAGACCAAAGTCAAAAATTCAAGTTGAATAAACTGAGAGCTCGGTAATACCGTACCCTCTATCTTCTCCAACTCAATAAAAAGAAACAAAGTAGCGGCCGACTTTAAGTTCGAGGTGTACACATCACTAGTCCACGTGTTCGCAAAGTGTAGTCTAGGTGTCAGCTCCATTGTTTACGCCTATTTCTCCCATGTCTATCATTTTCATTAATCATTATTTCATTTTTTATGGTTATGCGTGCTAACCTTAAAGGGAGAGTGGAAAGAAGGGACGGGGAGGCCCCCCGGGGGGGGCGGAAAAAGTGAACACGGGGGATTGCTACAAAGGCTGTTTATTGTTAGTTTTATCGCGAAATAAAAATAAAGAAATTCGAAAAACTTAATTCTTTCAGCAAAACTTGTTTCAAATGTGTTTTGACTATAACTGTGAGACCGAAAATGCGTTTCTGAAAAGGCATAATGCCACTACAGGAAATTGAAAAATGAATGAAGAGAAAATCCGCAACATAGTAATTGAACGGGTCGATATTTGGGCCAAAAAAAGAAAATTTGTAATTTTCCGTTTGGTGAATTGGACAACACTTTTTTAGCCTTGACCAGCTGACTGTTGCTCTGCCAACTATTGCTTGTTATATACCAAAAACTTTCAATAAATCATAGTTAATCTATTTTAAACTATTTTAAAACAAATTTACTTGACTTTACTGCGTCAGTCACCTCTTGAGTTACGTGCGTCGCCAATGATTGCTTCCAGTTTTATCTTTATGACGACGACATGCTTCCTGTTGGTGTCATTTCCTCGAATGTATCATCATCCACAATCAAACGTTTTGCGCCGGCGAGAACAGGAAAACTACCATTGCCGCGCAATCATTCGAGCGGTTAGGGGAGTCTGGAGACGAGTAAAACTCCTCCCGTTTTGAGCTGAGCCGCAGGTCGTCGCCATCTTCCGAGGCGAGGAAGATATATTAACGAAGTGTATTTTGTGGAGTTTTGGCCCATAAAGTTAAGCAAATAGTCTTACTTTACTCGTACAGCAACCATGGGTTGCTGTTGTGGAAAGACACAGAAAAAATATGAAGCCAGAAATGAGGAACCAAAACAAATAGCCAGCAACGGTCCAGGTTATGGCAGAAACCATAACTCTGGTGGACCACCTCAGTCTTCTGTTGGAATTACTTCGTCTCCCTTTCAAGGTGCTGGTTATGTTGCAAGGGCAGCAGGAACTTCGCCTTTTATACAGCAAACCAAACAAACATTTATTTATGTGGCGCTGTACGACTATGACGCTCGCACAAACGAGGATTTGAGTTTCAAGAAAAGCGAGCGATTGCAGATCATCGACAGTTCTGATGGCGACTGGTGGCTTGCAAAATCACTCGCGACTCAGAGGGAAGGTTACATACCAAGTAACTACGTTGCCCCGGAACAAAGTGTTCAGTCAGAAGAGTAAGTCTTAGTCAAGAACTTTCTTTATATTTTTTCTTGCCGGGAGAGATTTCGTGAGTCGACGAAATGTGGAAGAGCAACGACCGTTTGGTAGTTGCACTGGATCGTTTTGTAAACGATCTTTGATCTTTTCGAGTTGGAACAACTCGAAAATGTGCTTCACCGCTTTGCTTTGTTGAAGTATCTTTCTTTATTTATTATCCAAGCTTTTCAATCCAGTATTCTGAGTTGTTCGTCAGCTTTGGTTTTGAGAAAATACGAGACGATTTTGAATTTGTTTCGCTTTCGTCGTTTCGAGCTTTCGGAGGGACTATGTCTGCACATTTCAGCGTTTCATCTCTTGCCTTTGCTTGCAATCACTCGTCAGCGGAAAACGAAGATTGTTTCAGGCAAAGCAATTTCACTGTATTACTCAAATGTAATTTGTGGCCTGTCGAAAGGTGCTATTTCAGTTGGGCATGACTAAGCTAAGCGGCTGCATTTACGCATTGGCAGCTTTCACTTCCGGGAGGCCAGAGAGATATTGCAAAACTTTAACACAAAAGTGATTGTCTTTTTGTGTTATTTTATTCTCTTAATTACTTTCCAAATGTGTTTTAAGTCAACCAGTGTGTTATTAGTTGCTATTTCAGATATATTTAACGCTTAGTTAAAGCTTTTACAATAGTGTTGTGCCGAACAACACGCTGCGATTTATGAATATTTAATAGAGCCCCGCCATTCAATTTAACCAACAGAATAAAAGACATTTGCAAATGAAACGAAACAAAGCATTTACCCCTTAAATCCCCTTGTGTTTCTTTACAAATATTTTATAACATGGTACTAAGTTAATCTTCTTTGTTTTCATTACAAGTTCAGATTAAAATTTTGTGGAAGTGACAATTTCAAAAGTCAATATTAAAATAATTAAAGTTTTCTGAACCAGTTATTTTCTGAAATCGATAAAAATAAAGTTAATGAAAACTTCAAAGAAGATTGCTGCTTGAAAATAATTACAGAGTTAAACCATTAAATTTCAAGTAGCCAATGAAGTTATATATTATTGATAATAATTGAAGATGGTTAAAATAAGTTGGCTACAGTAACTAAGATAAGTGGACCCTGCTTGAATGTCTGTCCTGATCAAATATTTAACATGAATCAGGGAAAATGACTTTTAGTCTCTGAAATTATGGCAGCACAAGCTTTTGGAAATCTTTGTTGTTACTGGTGATACCTTAAACTATTGGCATAAGGGAAGTTGCATTTTTAAGTTTTGTTTGGACTCAAACCTTGAAAATAGCTTTTTATTTATTTTGTGTATTAGTTTTTAACATGTACAGTATTGCTGTTTTTGTAAGTTAGTTTTTGTTTATTTTCTCCCATAAATCTGTTTTGTTCTCCATAAAATATATTGTTTCCCTCAACAAAATCAACCCACATTTTTCAAAACATTATTTGAACCTTCTTACTTAGTCACATAAACTCTTCAATCAGCTACATATTTCTTTGCTTCTTTTTTCTTCCTGTTTATGCTTTTTTGTTTTTGCTTTTTTTCTTTAAAAAAAATACTGAATAAGGCCAAACCAAATTGATTTGTTGGGGCACGGATCCGACCGACCCTCATTTTTCCAAAATGCAAAAAAAAAAAAAACAAGCATGATTTCAGTTTTTGGTTGTTCTGCTTGTCGATTTCTGTACCACAATATGCAACTGA